>ML789021.1:119668-138043 GCA_009831015.1 Picea engelmannii
CACCATACAGGTTTACCTGGCATCAGGCCAACTCATGCCTCTTCCTAGCCAAAGCCATGCTGAGCAATTCCTCAAAAAACCACTTAAAACAAGCAACCCACGCCCTAACTTCTCACTGGGCGTGGGCAACCGCTTGCTGTCCTTATACTGCACGCGGGTATCTGCGGGCTAACCCACTATAGCCCGCAGGTACCTAACAAAGCAAGAAATCAGGAAAGTTTTCGCCGGGACACGAGGCTTTTTGTCAGTTAACTGAAACTCTCCGCCATGCATGGCCGAGAGTTCGCCAAAAACCCTAGCTCCTTCTAGCCTATAAAAGGAGGGGTAGGGGTACTATTCAAAGGAGGAAAAATGATAGCAAAGAAACTCTGCCAAATTGCCAAGTCCATTATTGTCCCCATCCTTTAGCTTTGCCTTAAGCTTCAGGAGAACTTCATGTTGCAGCAGTTGGAGGACAAAAGAAGAGGAGGAGCCCAGGATCAGGATCGAGGAACGGTGGCCAGTCTCAGAACTCATTGTAAGTGATTCATTTTGAGACTAATGAAAAAGATTCTTTTCTCCTCCCAAGTTCATGAATCTCATCTATGTTATTTGATTTATGTGTTATTTCTAACCCTCTAGTAGATTAGTAGCATGCATGTGTAGTCTTACCTTGATTGCAGGAAGCTTTGTAGAAGGGGCAGTAGCAACAAGGAAATAGAAGGCTCAACGGAGGATCTACTTCAATCATCGTTAAAGAGGTGAGTCGATTCTTCCCATGTTTGCTTGAAAAGGGGTTGATATTTTGGGTAGAAGGTTAAAAGTTGAATCTTAAGGGTCATGATCTGCGTATAAGTTTAGAGCCCTAGCTTATTAGTCCGTAGGGTAGAATATCCCACAACAGGGAATACTTTCTAACCCTTTCTCTATCATCTGAAAGTGGTTCTGAATGGTTCCTACCTTTACAAGAAAGTCTTGTTGAGCCGTTAATACCTTCTATTGGATTTCGGCAGCTTGGGAGCTAGAAATTTTTATGTCTAAATCTTGATTCTCGGCAACGTCCAACTTCGATTGTAATTCTATAATTTGTTTCCCCTACTGGCTTACCTGCGTTTGGCTAATTTGTGTCGACTGGTGCACCTGATCAAGGTCGAATCTAAGCTTCTCAATCTCCTGCAGATCGACTATTCAGACTTGCTCGAGGCTTTTTCTCACCTCATCCTTGGCATTTGCTTCAGCAATAGCCACTTTAACTTCCAATTTACTGAACAGGAGGTTCTTTCATTTCAACTGGGCCTTCAAAGTCCCAACTGAGTATTGATTGGTTGTAGCATAAGCCCCTAGTGTCCCGGATATCTTCTCTGCAAATTCTTCCTCTTTCGTGGCTTTCCCATCCGTCATGATTTTAAAGTTTTTAGCCATTACGCCCTCTCTTTGATATAATTCTTGCCTCAGCATGGCCTTTCTATTTTTGTCAAAGAAAAATTTGTTAGGAGGCAACTCCTCTACAGAAATGGGTGTCAGTTCTTCATTGAAAATCCACCCCGCATCGGAATTCCCCTTTGTGAACTGTAAGGGTGTGATAATAGCAATCGGACTGTTGATTTCCTTGGATGGTTGTTTCGGAGTGACCTTTGTGACCGGCTTGTTTGATGTGAGCGACAGTGAGTCGCCCGATCCTTGCGAGGGTGTCTCTGCTTGGCCTTGGGCCTGCTTACCTGGCGTACCCTTTTTGAGGTTTCCTTCCTACTTGTGGGGGACTTCAGCTCCTTGCTCTGAGGTTCTAGCCTCCCCTATTTTCCCTTGGTTCTTCTCCCCATTAGGAATCGATTCCTTTGCACCTTTATCTTTTGTTTGCTTTGTAACTGGAAGCTTTGGGGCTTCACCCTATAAAATCTGGGGGAGACAACTCCATCGGTGCTCCTGGAATTTCAAAAAATCGGCCATATATCTGGGTGGCAGGGCTTGAATCCGATTTAGGAATTTAGAGAAGGACCTCGCACCTTGGAATATTTCATCATTAGGGGATTCCTCATGTTCATATCTCTTCAGGCCGCAACTCGCCAGGTGATTGCTCACAACCTTACTAGGGTCATGCTTCTTGAACTCAATATCCACCAACTTCATTTCTTCTAAATCCTTAGCCTCATCTTTGGCGTGGCCAAAATCTAACAAGGAATACGCACCAATATGAATAGGGAAGGGTGGCCATACCATTTTTGATACTCCTTTGAGATATTTTCTTATTCCTCCAAGCACGGTCTGTCTGGCGATCTCATGACATAATAGCTTATCTGGCGGGAAAAGAGGGAGAGCATATGGAGGGACAGAGGTACCGAAAACCCTGATATATGAAAATTCTGCCTCTAGATACCAATCTTCCATGCTGCTTAGGTTGGTCGTGATGTTATCTAACATCCTGGGAGGCGGCTGGCTAAAGATGGCGACATTCAATGGCACCATTACCTAGTTGAAGATCTCCTAGATGAATTCTTTGGCCTTATCCTCCCAAAGCTTCGAGTGGTAGACATGAATAGGCTCTGTATTAGATGGAGCCCAACTCCAGTTCATTAGTGGGAAAGGTGTCATGAAGTAGATGGCATCCATGATGTAAGAAGACATAAAGAATGAAGTTTCTTTCTTACTCGCCCTCTGTGCTTGATATTCAGTAATTCAACTGGTCAGACTGTCGAACAACAGTTTTTCCCAGTCGAAGGAGAAACCCTAAGTGTCTGTATGAATGAGTGGCTCCCATGGGAGGAAAAAATGGGTAGTGTCTTCCTTCCCATACAACCTATAGGTCATCATCGCTATGTACTTGAACTGTGGCTCCAAGGAATAGATTGAATAGATCCCATTGGTGTTAGCCCTGAATTTCGCGGGGTGTGAGACCCAATATTTGATCAAATCGAACAAACGTTTTGCATACTGCTCGCACTCTTTCTTCTTGAAACCTTCTAGGAATTCAACATTGTGAGTAAGGTTCCGCGTGGGTGACAGTTTATACATTGCCTACAAATGTTCTGGCCTAAAGGTACCAATCGTCACCTTCTGTTCGCTGATAATTGTCTTGGTCGGGATGTCCACATGGTCCAATGCCCACCTGATCATATCACAATAGGGAAGAAGTTGTGGCCTCGCTGCTATTTTGTGCATCTCTGCTTGAGCGACGATTTTGTATTTGTTTGATAAATCATCCTTCTCGTTGTCGCTAGAATCATCCGAACAATTTATTGATTCGGATTACAGGATGTTAGAAACGTATGACCATGTCTTGATAGAATTAATACTTTGGGGCAAGGTATCGGAAACAATGTCTGAACATTGACCTGAACTCTCGGCAACTAACTTAGGCATTTTTCGTGGAGCCATGATGGTGAAACCTGCAAATGGACCACCTGTCGAAAAGTTTGAAAATAAAAAACAACGGTTAACCTGGTAAAATGGCTCTGCGCACAAATAGAAATGAGAATTGAAATAATGAAGGAAAAACTCTCTATCTTGGTCATTTAAACCCCTAGTGTCCTTGCGAACAAAATGGTAAAATCGCTTAATAGAAATATTTAGAAGTAAAAACGAGATCCTACTATCTGTCACCTCACCGCAGTTCAAATAAATGCCATAAATGCTTGACGAGTCATAACACGAAAAAATGCAAAAACATTTAAAACCTACTCCGTAGATGGTGTGTTAAAGGTTGCTTAATGCATCAATTAATCCAATTTAGCTCCTTTAATTAAGTGTGTTTTAGTCTTTAATCCCCCCTTTTCGACGTTTTCCTATCGGAATATTTCACTCCTAGCCTTTGAGCCTCCAAAACCCGAAATCGCGGTGATGTGATTTAGTTAATTACTCGTGATCTGACTTAAGCTCTTAAT
The DNA here is from genome assembly GCA_009831015.1 of Picea engelmannii. Lineage (NCBI taxonomy): Eukaryota > Viridiplantae > Streptophyta > Pinopsida > Pinales > Pinaceae > Picea > Picea engelmannii. The sequence goes on from ML789021.1 coordinate 123,526, forward strand.
TAATACATGCTTAATTAATGAATATCGTGACCTCGCGACTCAGAGCTATGAAGGTACTTCTTTTTGGGAGAGTGATCGTCGAGTCACAAAATCCCAACAGTGATTAACTAAGGTTTAAAGTGATTTACTCCTGACACTAACCTGGGTAAACTTTAAAACCGTTATCGCCACTTCGCGTGTCGGGATACAAAGGACAGTGGGTAGCGTCATGAAATAAAAGAAATCCCAAAACTAGCTTTTTGGCCTTAAGTATAACATCTCACTTATTTAGAAGAAGGCGGCTCCAACACCTCCGTTGGTACTCCTAGAAGTTGACGCAATTGACACTAACTTGACCTGAGCTCCACTAAGGAAAACAAACAACACACACTACAAATTTGAGAAGAAAACAATCAAACAAACCTTCCCACAATGAAACCACTAGTTGGTGATGAAATACAACATCGTGAGATCAGTATAGGAAGGGGCTGGGATAGAGCAGGTAGATAAGTTACGTTGGTGAGCTGCTTAACTAACTAATTCCTTGGTGCAAGCTTCCACACAATAAACGTGTATTTACCCTCCAAGGAGCTCGAGTGAGTTTTACCAACATTTGTTCTAGGTACAATGAAGACTTCCCTTCTTCGTCACCTTGTGTGAGGACCCTAAATATTATAGCTACTAAGGTCACCAACTTCCAGACAGTCTCTGGGAGGGTACAGTCGATAGTCGAGTCTGAATGTATGGGCAGGATAACAAGTCTGAAATCCTTGAAGAGAAATGAGGACAAGCGGACCAATAGAACTCCAGAGGACCTCGAATGGATTCAGAATTCATGAAGCACCGAGACCAAATGAAGACAGTTGGACCTCAAAAAGAACCCCCAATATACGATCTGACTACTACGAACGGTTAAGCCTCAGAGGGATAATCTTCGTTGCTTTCCCGAACGCGACCTCATGCGTAACCCCTGTGTGAGAGGGGGATCCCAGCTATGCTTATACGAACATTTGGATTTATCGCTCCCTAGCACAATATTCTATGTTTTTTTTTATATCTTTCTAAATTTATCCTCACAACCTATTCCAAAGCCCTACACTTTCTAATGTAGCTTTGCTACTAGAAAATATAAAAGCGTTTGATCAATTTTATAAACGCTTCATTTTAGGGTTGTGTTTTACTCAAGGGTGTGAAAGTGAAACTGATGATGTTGTAGACTTGACTCCAAAAGAATGCTAAAAAATGAGATGCAAATATTTTTTTTCAATGAATCCTACATATGGGATGGAGAAGAGGTTCCACTTTCTTCAGCAAAACACCCAATTCCCAATTGCAATTTGCTAATTGTAACCTAGTTACCTACACTACCCAACAAAAAGAATGCAACTATATTTCTTTGTTTGATTCTAATACATAAATAAATTAAATGCAAATCATTTAATTCTCCACTATTTTCAATTAAAAGAAAGAGTCAAATGCAGATGCAAAAGATACGAAGCAAAAAGAGCTTTAAAAAAAGCATGCACTCAAAGCAATGAGAATTGAAAGAAAAAAAGTAGGAGATAACATGTTCAAACAAGATCTCATTCAAGTACTCGACAATCGACAAGCACTCAAGGAAACAAGAAAGTTCAGATAAGAATCCAAAAACTGATAAGGAGAAAGAGAAATCAGTCAAACTGTCTTGACAAAACAAGCAACAAGAAAGAGGAATCTCACAATTTGAGAACGTGCAAGCTAAAATTAAGACAAAAAAGAGTGATAAGTATTAAATCTTCAACCCAAACAAATCCACAAACCAATGTACAAACTCTGGGAAAAGATCTCTGCAAGACAAATTGAAACAACTTAGCAAAAAAGGGCAGAAAACACCAAAACAAGAGATCAATGCTCCCTAACTCAAGGGGAAAAAGAACTATAGAACTCTATAATACACTGTAGGGGAGCACTAATTACAGATCATATCTCTGTGTTGCACTACATGGGAGTGCTACCCTTCCCAAAAACTCAAAAAAGAGCCAAAGAACTCAGAAAAACTCACCTAGAATTCTCAGAATTTTGTGAAATTGTCAGTGAAGATGGGAGAAAGGTAATGGATCATGAAAAAAAAATGAAAATGACCTAAAAGGTGGGAAAAAGGAATGGAATATCCAAGAAAATATAAATCAATGTCGATCCCAAGTGGATTTGCCAATTTCTGTTAGGGGATATTCACCTGTCCGTAGGGGGATTTTCCCACAACAGTACCTCAACTTCCCAGGGTTGTAACTTTTGCATACAAACTATGTTGTAGGTGTGTGATGGCCCGTTGGAAAGGCATATTTCATAACTACACATTATTCGATTAAGAATTGTCTCTGTCTACATTTTGACTATGGAAAGAAAAAAAAAAACACTCTTTAGGGCCCCAAAATAGCCCTGTAAGTAAAACAAGATGTACTTACATAAAAACTTCCAAAATAAGCTAGTTGGACTAGGTGGGTGGCCACCAATATCTACATGGATGATGTGTATGGATTTACGATATCTCCGGAAGTGAAAAACCAACAATTACAAAGAAATTTCATCATTACAGAGAAACGTGTTTAACTAAAAAATGTCAAGAGGAGCCAGTTGGAATAGGTGGGTGGCCACCAATATCCATTTGGATCATCTCTGAAGGTTTACTACGAGCAAAAATTCTTCTAGAACCCTTTTCCATGTGAAAAATAATAATACTCTTTCTTCTCTTTATCATAATTTTGAATGAGAAAAAATATATCTTCCAATCAAAATCTATGTTGATGGTAAGTTACGTACCTTTAAAACGTTGATTTAGAGATTGTTCTAAAGCCAACCTTTCTTATGATGTATCTCTAAAAATTCAACCTTTCTCAGTCTGAAACTTTAGCCTATAGTAGTTTGATATGTCTTCTATGCAATACCATAGGTTTGACCAATATTTGATGTGCCAAGTGAAAGTTATGGTAACTTTCCAAAAACTTGTTGATTAGTTTGGCCCTTTCCAGATAACAAACTTTTATAGAATGCCACATGTCCAATTTTTTGGGTCTAATTACGAAATATTTACCAAACCTAATATGGTCCATATTATTTCCAAAAGAACAGGCGGCACTCAATTTGGACCCTTCTATCTTTAGATATGACCATTTTACCAAGAATACATGTTTGATATTAGTTTTAGGACTCAAAAATCCTAATTTCCATAGCCTTTATTTATGAAATTATGGGAAATAAAGGCCTAAAATTTATCCAATAAGTACTTAAATATGTCTCCTAATGCTCCTAAAAAATTCACACTCAGAAACTTTTCCAAAACGTTTTTATAGTGAAAATAAAATTTGTCTCATTTGAGACTAATGTCAAGCCTAGTTACAAACCCTAACTTCCACTTGTTATATCTTAGAAAATATGATGAACCAAAACCTGAAATTATCTCAAGTACCTCTCTATATTTCCTCATCCTCCCCAAAAAATTTCTATCTGGAACTTCCTAGAAAACAATATATAGCGAAAATGTCAATATGTCTTGATTGTATTGTTTTTCTTCATATGAGATGAAATATGATATATGTGTTTTATTACAATGATGAGTGTTCCATATATAGAGAACATATGGTGACCATCCATGAAAGGATGCATCCCTTGGATAATAAGTAATTACTATTATTATTATTACTTATTATATATATTATTATTATTACCTTTTACATATATCATTAATAATTAATCTAGAAGAATGTCTTCCCAATGTTGTCCAAACATCAACACTCTCTCTCAATGAGGGAGACATTCTTCATCATTTCAAAGATTATCTCTGAAGTATATGAACTTCACCCTAGACTCATGACACTTGTCTGTCAGTTTTGGGAGATGTCTCTCTCCCACCTGAACCGAGGTAAAACTCCTTCTATGACTCTCCCTCTGAGCCAATTGACTCTCTTTGAGATCATGATCACTTTGGTTCCACATGTGATAACATATAGCATATTGATTCTTTATCATTCCTTTCAAAATCACCATGACTAGGACAAAGAACACACTGGGGTAATTCACCACATGTACACACAAGTGAGTGAATGTCAGTCCAATGCTAATTAACAAGTGGAAAGCACCTTGAGTCCATATTATTCCTTGTCATGATAAATGAAGGACTACGCCTGGGCCCATTTACCACAAGTACACCTTTTTTATAAATGCATCCTATCTCCCTTGTTCTGCAACCCAATCTAGGATAAGGTCACACATGGTACTCCCATGTGGACTTCCAGAAGCTACTCCCTCTAGAAACACTAGGGTCAACTCCCCATAGTGTATGACGTTAAGGTCAACTCCCTTGACATGCCCTTATGTGCTCTCCACAAGGGATGTTCTCTCAACAAGGGATGTTGCGAGGACACACTGCTTCACTGACTACAACATTCAATGCAATGTACTCTACTTTTGTAGTGCTCAAAACCACAAAAGTTTGTTTCCTTCTACACCAGGAAACCATGGCATATTCGAAAGTGAAGCAACACCCGAAGGTGTCCTACTTGTCCACTGCACTCCCTGCCTAATCAGATTTAGTATATCCCTGTAATCTCATGTCAATATTGGAATTATATCTCAGACCATGTCCAACTGTGCCTCGTAGGTATCTCAACACATGCTTCGCAACAATCCAATGTGTTTGTTTCAACTGACTCATAAAATATCTAAGTGCACTCACTACATAGCAAATATCTTGTTTGGTGTTAACCAAATACATCAATAATCCAATCAGTTGTCTGTACAGGGTTAGATCAATCTCGTCGGAATTGGAATAATACACATTTAGTTTCTTTAGATTCGTCGCCATTGGTGTATCCATGGGATTGCAGTTCAACATCCCAAACTTCTTCAATATCCCAAATGTGTACTTGCCCTAACTTAGGAATATCTCATCGGTTCTCTGCCATACCTCTAGTCCCAAGAAGTAGTCAATCATACCAAGATCCTTCATCTAAAACTTAGAGGCCAATGCATACTTGCATTCAACAATACGACTCTCTATACTAGTGAGGAATAAATCATCAATGTAGAGGACCAAAATCAGGGACTCACCATTAACAATCTTGTAGTACAGGTTGGGATCAACAACACTTTTGATGAAGCCAAAAATCATGAGGTGTCCATTAGTCCTTTCATACCAATATCTAGGTGCCTCCTTGAGTCCATATACAACCTTATTCAACCTGCACACATGAGACTCCTTCTCATGTATCACGAAACCATCTGTGATGCAAACCCCCCTTCTCCCCTCGGGGCTACGCGACCTCCCGGTCTAGGATCATTCAAATCAGGGAGTCTGATTGAATATTCGGGCCTCTGCTAGACCCCAACTAATCTATGCAGGTCCCTCTTCCTTCAAAGGTGTAGGTTCTATCAAACCCATGGGCTCTTTCCTATCCCCTTTGAAGAATTAAAAAAAAAAACAGACGCTAGCTCCCCTCACTAGGTCCTCTCCTTCATATGACCTCGAGCTATGACCTAATGTAAACACGTGATTGTGGAGTGACCAAAAGTGGTTTGAGACCACACTGCTTTTCTCCCTACAATTCACTATCAATCACCATGTGCCCCTTTGGAAAAACTGTGGTTTCAATTGCAACCCGCTCTAAGAATTTTAAATTTAGAGCACTTTCTGGCCCCACAATTAAGCGTGACCGTTGATATTTAATCTCGGGAGATGCCTCTTGATCAACGAATACAATATGTCCTCTATATGCCTTGGTCAACTATCAGTCAATGACCCTTTTCCTCCTTCCACACACACCCCCAGATCTCACGATCTATCAATGCGTTCCCTCCTCTCAAATCAACGGCTACGATTGATTTCTCCCTTTGGGCTTCAGTATTTTCAACTCTCAACTCTTGCCTCCTCCAAAATGGCTATATTCCGAAGTGGAAGATCTGTTGACACTTGTCCCTAGAAAACAGACGACTCAGATGAACTCTAGCTCTCCAGCCTTCGAGAGTTCTTGTTCAACACCCTCTTTCTTCTTCTGGAGTGACTTTCTCCAAAATGGCAAATCTTCTACCATGTGTCATCCTCAAATCGATGGCTCTATCCCGCTTCAGGACTTCGAAACTTTCAACTAAGACCAAAACAATGGCCTTTGACCCTCTTCTGAATCAACAATCAAGATTCACTTCAGGACTTCAGCCTTCAAAAATCTCAACTCTCAACTTCTCCACGCTCACTTTTTCCCAGAGAGTTTCACCCAAAGTACACGATCTATTGACACATGCCTCCCACATATTGACAACCCCCAACTACTTCAGTTATTTGGGCTTCGAGAGTTTCAACATTCTGCCTTTTCTTTCTCATGGAGCTCACTATCCGTCGCCACGCATCCCTCTGGATATGATGGTCCAGATTCACTTCGGCTCTTCAGGGTTTGGGAGTTTCAAACTCCCATGCACTTGTTCCTCCTAGAGTGCTTTCACCCGAAGACTTATATCTATTGACATGTACCGCCCTAGCAACCAATGGCCAGGATCTATTTTGGATATTCAATGATTTCGCTCTCTCCTTGACCAAAAATGTTCGAAGCGCTCTTGCTCCAGAGTAATGGATCTTATGCCACATGTCAACCTTGACGATGGATGGTCCCTATTCACTTCAGGACTTCGGGACTTCAACAAGTCCACTCTCCTGTGCACACAAAGGGTTAAGGATTGTTCACTTTACCTGGATCAGACGACTGTTGATCCCCTGTGCTCATATCCTATGGCTGGGATATATTTCTTCTCCTCGCATGTTCCTTCTTTGTTCTGGGCCTTGATATGATGGTCCAGATCTCTTCTTGCAACCGATTTGATGGTTGTTGCAGCTCCTCCTCCTGAGCTTCTTTGTTCTCTCAGACTTGGGAAATTTTATAAGTGTTCAAAGGTTTTGGTCTTTGAACCTCCTCCTATGAAATCGGTTGAAAGGATCTCGACTCCACTTTTCCTCCTGAGCTTTGGAAATGAATATTGTCCTCGAATCTAGCGCACACTTGCGCTCTATGTGCAAACTTGTGCTACTCCTCCTGAGCTTATGAATCTTGGAATAAGTTCACTTCTGTGCGCACTCCTTCCATTGTCCCTCTTGAGATTTTTCTTACTCAAGTTCTAAGATTTTAGTTCCTTGTTCCTCTTACGAGCCCGACTACTTGGGTCTCGTCTTCATTTTTGCTAACACTATCTCTTCTGAGATTTTAGATTCACTCAGTCTCTTAAGGGTCTTGGCCCTTCTACTCCCTTCAAAGGGTTCTTGTGCCTTCCTGACAACCTCTTGTTTAAAGCACACCTTGCTGAGATTTTTCTACAGAGTGTTCAATGGCTCTGTGAGTATATTCCTCTGATACTCTTCTTCTTGAACTCGACAAAGAGTTCTCCTTGTGCAAACTTGCACCTACTCGATGCCCACCTGGCAGAGCTCTACAGAGTTCTAAGTGACTTTGGCTCTATGTGCTTCCTCTACATAGTTTCTCCTCTAAGGTGTTCAACAACCTTGAGGTTTCCCCTGATTTGTTATTGCTTTGGTGCACCCTCCTGGCACGTTCTTTTCCAATTCCATGGAGTTCAGATGCACACGCCTTGCACTGGCTACAGAACCTCCAATGTTCCATTGTGCACTCCTTGCACAGCCTAAGAACTGAGAACAATATTTCAAACTCAACAAAGATAGAGAAATCTATCTTCCTACTGCATATGAAATCTATCATACATCTACAGCATACATAAACACACACAGATAACATTCATCCAATACATAAACACACAGAAAGTTCATATGCAGGAAAAACTACTTTCTCTCTATTAAGATGAATGTCTGATTATAATATGTGTAGGATGGACTGTAATAGAGTCTCAGATCTCTCAAGCTCTCTCAAAGAACTATTCTATCTCATATTTCCTCCTCTGAGGATTTCTAACTAACTTGTAGCTACCTCCTATTTAGTAACAAATCTCCTTTAGCAACCTTATTTGGGCATATAATGCATCTACATATACAAGAGGGTTCCTAGCATTCCCCCCCAACTATATATCTTCTCGAAAGAAACTAACTACCCCTTAGGAACCATTACATTAAAGTTTAGGAGTGAAACTCCCAAGTCACTTGCAATCATTTACTCCCAAATGTTTTGATCTTCTTCAGTTTTCAATTAGTTCAAAAAATATTTGCAGGAAATGCTAGTGTTTCATATTCCGAAATTATTCAAAGGCGTGCTAATGAACTGAATTGTCTCTCCACGTGTTCTTGCTGACGATAATCCTGCATCATCATCCATGTTTGGGAAAGTCACGAGTTCCTTCTCATGGCTCCCTCTGATCTTCTATTGAGATTTTCCAAGGTCCCATACCTTCTCTTGGAGTTATCCATATGTTCCTTTTTCTTGTTGCCTCTTCTGCCCTGCTGCTTCTAGAGGTTTTCTTTTGTCCCATACTTCTCTGATGAATGCTTCTTCTGTTGCTTCCAACATCAATCTCTTTATCTCCTTTATTTCTTTGTCCAACTGGTCTATTGGCTAGATTTCCTCCTACAGTATGCTCTGTTGCATCTTCTCTCCATCAATTTCCAACTTAACTTGTTGGATAAGATGCCTTTTCATATTTACCCTTCTCTCCAGGGCCTCTAACTCTTCATGCAGATCAACAAGATCCATGCTATTTGTTGCTTCCTCCTCTGCTGTAGGTTCACATTCTACAGTTATCTCTTGGTCAACTTCTTGGCTGAAAATTTTGAACCATTCATCTGAATTCTCATCTCCTTCTACTGTAGATCCAAATTCTACAGTTGCCTTATGTTCATCTCCTTGGATGAAAATTTTGAGCAATTCCACTGAATGCTCTTCTTTCTCCATCCCTTGGGCACATTGAAATGTGTTCTCTTTCTCTTCTTTACCAATACAATCAATCTGACCCTTCATGTTATCTTCATCTCTTGTGGCACTAGCTAGCCACTCTGTTGCAAACTCCAGTTCTGCAGTCTCGCCACTGAGTTGTTGCTCAACTTCCTCCACTGACAGATTGCCTTCTGTCATCTCCTCCTATTTTGGTTCAACTCCAACTTCCTCCAACTTCTCCCTAGGCTAGTATGCTCCTCCACCTGTTTCCAACTTGACCTGTTGGATATGCCTACTCTGCATATTTACCCTTCTCTCTAGGTTTTTCAGTTCCTCATACAGATCAGCAAAATCTATGCTTTAGGCTTCCTCTTCTGCTGCAAGCTATAGTGTTGCAGACATCTCTTGTTCAGCTCTCGGGATGAAATTTTTGAGTAATTCTTCTGAATGCTCTTCTCCTGCAATCTGCATGAATGTCTCCTGATAACCATATTCTAGTTTTGGATTGTCCAACCAATCCTCCAACATCTTCAACTCCATCTCCCACTGAGTGAGCATCTCAATTGCGTGTTATTCTTCCTCTTCTCCTTGGGCAGATTCTGATATCTTCTCCTTCATCATGGCAGTCACCGCTGATTTTCCTTCCTCTGTTGCACTTGTATCATAGACACAATTAGTTTTAAAATCATTTGGCCCCATGACATCCTTCTTGGATTCTTGTTGCACCACCTCCTCATGTGAAACACTTGTACTAGCCTCTGCTAGACTATTTGGCAAGAATATTTGAATTCCTCCAATGATCATAATGCATTTATTGTTAGAAAAACAGGACCATGGAGCACTAAAATAAAACAAATGTGGAAAAAAAACACAGAAGATACACAATACAATAGAGACATATATTTATGTGGTTCACCTAGTGTGGGATACGTCCACCAGAGAAATTGCCAGGTCCTTCCTTTATTATTATCCATCATATGAAGGGATACAACCTAAAACAAACCCACTGTAACTTCCTCTTCTTTCTCTCACAGTCTCTCATCTCGGAATACAATATTTACTATGTTGCATAGCCACAATACATTTCCCTCATAACAGAGGGTTTCCTTCTAGGGAAAAAAACCCTAACATAATTTCTACCATTAGAACTGCGACCTTATAATGAATGGTCCATATTTACAATGAAATTACAATATACATTTACAAGGCAGTTTTTCCTTCGGGGGATTTTCCCCTGGACCTTGCAGAGGGGGTACTTCGCCGCATGGAAGAGTGTACATACTTCTAGAGTGTAAAGTCTTCATGGGGTATAAACATGGCTGAAAAACACAAGACCTCTGAATTAAGAAGATAATCAGGCTCCACAACCAACATTTATGATCCCTCTCCACCAACTCTCCTTGTTGATATGAACTCTCAACTGAATTCATGAGACTTTTAGATAGTATCCTCTCTTCTTCCTTTCCCACCTGGAAATCTAGGATTTCTCTTCTACCCTCCTGGCAGTCTATGAGATCAACTGATCTCATCTCATTTCCCACTTGGAAATTTAAATTTCCATCACTACCCTCCTGGCAATCTATGAGATCCTCAATTGATCTCCCTTCCTCATCATTGAGGGTTTTCCCAACTTCTGGATCACAAATGTAAACCACTTCCTTTGTGTCTCTGAGGCTTTCAACATGCCTCAACCACTTTCTCATTAATTTTTGTTTCCTTTTGGCTAACAAATTCTGGACATGCCACTTTGCTTTCCTCTTCAAAGGCCATTCATATGTCTAGTGTACCTTTGCTTCCTATTGCATCTTCAATGTCAGCTTCTCCATTTTTTCTCTGATCTCCCTGAGCTCTTTGTCTACCTCAATTTTGTTTTTCTGTTGGTGGTCTTCTCCTTGACCACACCTATGGCCTTCAGTAGCCATCTCTGTCTGTCTTCAACCCTCCTGTCTGTCTACCATTTTTTGCACACCTTGCAACAATATTTACAGAGCATCAGTACTCTGTCTCCCTTCACCTAATGTCTACAGGTGAACTTCAACTTCTGATACCATTTGATGTCATTGAATTATCTCTATTCACCTTCTCACCTTTGCCTACAATATGCTGACAAAATTCATCTCTTGGTACTACTTGATGTAGTCAGACTGTCTTCTCTTTCCTTTTCATGTTGCCTGCAAGCAATTCTAATATTTAATATCACTTGATGATATCAAACTATCTATGTCTCCTTTGTCTATTGTCTGCAAACAAAATCAAGCTCTGATACCACTTGATGTAGACCCCCCCTTCTCCCCTCAAGGTTGTGCAACCTCCCAGTCTAGGATCGTTCAAATCAGGGAGTCAGATCGACTCTTTAGGCCTCTGCTAGACCCCAACTAATCTACCCAAGTCCCCTTTCCTTCAAAGGTGTAGGTTCTATAAAAAACACGGGCTCTGTCTTGGCCCCTTTGAAGAATTAAAAAAAAAAATGCAGATGCCAACTCCCTTCGCTAGGTCCTTTCCTTCATATGACCTCGGGCTATGACCTCACATAAACACATGATTGCGGAGAGAACAAAAGTGGTTTGATACCACACTATGTTTCTCCCCGCAATACACTATCAATTGCCATGTGCCCCATTGGAAATATCGTGGTTTCAATTGTGGCCCGCTCTAAGAATTTTAAAGTATGAGCACTTTCTGGCCCTGCAATTAAGCGTGACCATTGATCTTCAATATCAGGCAATGCATCTTGATCAATGGCTACAATATATCCTCTATCTGCCTTGGTCAACTTTCATTCAACGACCCTTTTCTTCCTTCCGCACACACCCCCAGATCTCATGATCTATCGACGCGTTCCCTCCTTTCAAATCAATGGCTACGATTGATTTTTCCCTTCGGGATTCGAGAGTTTCAACTCTCAACTCTTGCTTCCTCTGAAATGGCTATATTTCGAAGTGGAAGATTTGCTGACACTTGTCCCTAGCAAATGAACTGCTCAGATGAACTTCGGCTCTCCGACCTTCGGGAGTTCTTATTCAACATCCTTCTTCTTCTTCCAGAGTGACTTTCTCCGAAATGGCAGATCTTCTGCCACGTGTCATCCTCAAATAAATGGTTCTAACTCGCTTCAGAACTTTGACACTTTCAACTAAGACCAGATCAACTGTCTTCGACCCTCTTCTCAATCAACGATCGAGATTCACTTCAGGACTTCGGCCTTCAAAAATCTCAACTCTCAACTTCTCCATGCTCACCTTTTCCCAGAGTGTTTCACTTGAAGTACACGATCTATTGACACGTGCCTCCCACAGATCGACGACCCCATGCTACTTCGGCTATTCATGCTTCAGGAGATTCAACACTCCACCTTTTCTTTCTCCTAGAGCTCACTATTTGTCGCCACGCATCCCTCTAGATCTGACGGTCTAGATTCACTTCGCCTCTTTGGGGTTCGGGAGTTTCAAAATCCTACGCACTCATTCCTCTTAGAGTGCTTTCACCCAAAGACTCATATTTGATGACACGCACCCCCCTAGCGACCAACAACTAGGATCTATTTCGGGTCGTTAGCGGATCCGCTCTCTCCTTAACCACAAATGTCTGAAGTTCTCTTGCTCTGTAGTTATGGATCTTACGCCACCTGTCAACCTTGATGATGGACGGTCCCTGTTCACTTCGGGACTTCTGGACTTCAGCATGTCCACTCTCTTATGCACACAAAGGGTTAAGTCTCATGCACTTTACCTGGATCGGATGATTGTCGATCCTTTACACTCAGATCCTACGGCTGTGATCTATTTGTTCTCCTCATATGTTCCTTCTTCATCCTGGACCCTGATCTGATGGTCCATATCTATTCCTATAGCCGATCTGACGGTTGTTGTCGCTCCTCCTCCTGAGCTTCTCTGTTCTCCCAGACTTGGGAAATTTTCTAAGTGTTCAAAGGTTTTGGTTTTTGAACCTCCTCCTGCAAAATTGGTTGAAAGGGTCTCGAATCTTCTTTTCCTCCTGAGCTTTGGCAATGAAGATTTTCCTCGACTCTGGTGCACACTTGCGCTCTGCGTGAAAAATTGCACTACTCCTCTTGAGCTTGTGAATCTTGGAATAAGTTCACTTCTGCATGCACTCCTTGAGATTTTACTTACTCAAGTTCTAAGGTTTTAGTTCCTTGTTCCTCTTACTAGCCCGTCTGCTTGGGTCTCATCTTCATTTCTGCTATTTCTATCTCTTATGCACTTTCAGATTCACTCAGTCTCTTAAGGGTCTCAACCCTTCTACTCCCTTCAAAGGGTTCTTGTGCCCTCCTGGAAACCTCTCTCTCAAATCACACCTTGCTGAGATTTTTCTACATATTGTTCAACAACTCTGTGAGTATATTCCTATGATACTCTTCTTATTGAACTCGACAGAGAGTTATCCTTGTGCACACTTGCACCTACTCGATGCCCACCCAGCAGAGCTCTATAGAGTTCTTAGTGACTCTGTCTCTATGTGCTTCCTCTGCACATTTTATCCTCTAAGGTGTTCAACAACCTTGAGGTTTCTTCTGAGTTGTTATTGCTTTGGTGTGCCCTCCTGGCACGTTCTTTTCTAACTCCATGGAGTTTATATGCGCACTCCTTGCGCTGGCTACAAAACCTCCAATGTTCCATTATGCACTATTAGAAAAACAAGACCGCGGAGCAATAAAATAAAACAAATGCAGAAACAAAACACAGAAGATACACAATACAAGAGATACATGGATTTGTGTGGTTCACCCAGTGTGGGCTACGTCCACCAGAGAAATTGTAAGGTCCTTCCTTTATTATTATCCAGCAAATGAAGGGATACAACCTACAACAAAAACCCGTTGTAACTTCCTCTTCTTTCTCTCACAGTCTCCTCTCTCAGAATACAATATTCACCACAACCCATAGCCGCGATACATTTCCCTCATAAAAGAGGGTTTCCTTCTAGGGCAAAAAACCCTAACATAATATCTATCGTTAGATCTGCGACCTTATAATGAACGGTCCACATTTACAATGAAATTACAATATACTTTTACAAGGCATTTTTTTTCTTTGGGGGTTTCGTCCCCGAACCCTTGTTGGGGGCCTACTTGCCCCCAGACCCTCCAGCCGAGGGGATAGGCCCCCTGGACCCCGCAGAGGAGGTACCCCCCCTCTGCACTCCCCCACGTGGAAGAGTGTACATACTTCTGGGGTGTAAATACTTCATGGGGTATAAACACGACTGAAAGCAAGGACCTCTGAATCAGGAAGATAATCAGGCTCCACAACCAACAATATCCCACTTGGAGACTGATCTCAAAAACTCCACCGTTGTTGTATATGTTGGACTCTGAACCTTCTTGGACCTGGAAAATTTCTCATTTTTATCTTCATTCTTGAAGACCAACTGAAACTGAGCAGGAACTCAGTTTCTCCCTGGTTACTCCCTTTGTTAACATGTATGTAGGATTTTGGCTAGTGTGTATCTTTTCCAGCTTCAATTGTCCATCTTCCAAGGTGGAACGTATGAAGTGGTACCTCAACTGTATATGCTTAGTCTTCCAAAATCACCTTGAACATAATCTAGAAAATGTTTCCTATGGGGTGTGGCATGAAATGATGCTCCTGAATCTACTACCCAAGACTCAGAAATATTATCTATAGAAAGAATCAAAGCATCTTGTAACACATCACCTGTTACAT
>ML789021.1:159777-182105 GCA_009831015.1 Picea engelmannii
GAGGTATTTTTGTGGCTCTTCTTGATCAATTTGCTAAGTGGTTGCAACTCTTCTAGATAGGTCTCTCAACTCCTCCTATGTGTATTTCTGGTCTGCTCCAACCAACGTGGGTTTATCTCCTTCAACCTTGTTCTATTTAGCCTGTCGCTGACCTAAAAGGTCGTTCCTAGCCACCCATAAAGGGTGTTCTTATTGTTGTTTTGGTACCTTCTTATTGTTCCACCTTTGCTGCCTTATTTGTGTTGCCTTGCTGCCTTAATGGTGCCTCCTTAACCATCTACTGGTGTTGCCCTTGTATGCTGCCTCTCCTTGTCTGCAAGTAGCCCTAGTACCTTGAACAGGGTTTGTTAGGGCTACCCTAGAATTGCTGGTTTTTTTTCCTTTTCTCTAGTATAATTTTGTGTTTCTTGGGCTAAAAATGTTAAGGGTGTTTGTGGCTTCTTTTCCAACCACTAGGCTGGACAGTGGTGTCCTTCTTTTAGCCCTATTACTTGACAGTGGCATAGCTTTTTGATTCTCATCCAACAGAGTTATTTTCTAGTCTACTACCCTAAAATTTCTTCTTGGCATTTGTCCTGATGATTTGTAACATACCCAGCCACCCACAAGGGCATGCTACCTTCAAGCCCGCCCTTGGAATTCTTTCTCTTACAGATACATTTAAAAAATTAAGGATGCATAAAAGTGTTAAGAACCAAATATCAATATAGCATAGAAAATCCTCAGAAAAAGTACTCAACGCCTTGAAAGAGAGATAATTTTAGATAATAAGCCTCTTCGAGGGGGCAACCTCCTTTTACCCCACTTAAATGTTCAAGTACCAGATGATTCAAAATGAAAATGTCTCCTTGGTATATATAGGAGACTAGGAGGTATAATTACAACTAATGGCCTAAAGCCGACATAAATAAAATAACATTACTAAATAATATGCCCCAATTAAGGGGTAATGAGCCAATATTAGGGCTTAACAAAAAAAAAATACTTTAACAACATGCACAACAATACCCAATAAGCATGCATAGTCTAAAGATTCAGTTAAACGATAATTAAATATACACAGTGGAAATACATTCATATATATGTAAATGATACCATAATAGAGAGAACTTATCTTTATGAAATGTGACACCAACTGGCTGCAGACCAAGGATATTCCACCCAACCGTAGACACTATTGTTGCAAATCTCAGCAACAACGTCACCCCTGAGCCAGGGATATGAATCCACAAGGAAGGTTCTAGAGTGTTACTTGGCTTCCCAAACCAGTCAGCACCCAAGCTCTCACAGGCTTCCTAGCTCTCACAATAATCCAAGTACCCAGCTCTCTTCTACCCAGATTGCACCACTTGAGAGAATGGACCTCCACCCTTCTCTACCACGCAATCCCTCAGACAATCCTTCTCCTTATACGGGCTCTAGTGCAACTGGTCCAGAATCTCAATGCTAGAACTCTTAGGACTCATAGCTGTGAGAAACGCTGGACACAAGACCAAGCATCTCAGACATGCGGCCTTAGGTCATGGCTGGATCACACCAATGACCACTACAACCAACTATCCTGTGGCTAATCTTCAACAGTTCGTCTCCCTTTCCCCGAGCCAAGACATGGATGACAGATGGATCAATGAACAGGTAAGTGGGTGCATGGAGGTGCATCCATGAAAGTGAGTGAGGGATAGAATGGTGTGAATGTAGAAGTGAAGGAGCAAATGAGCCAACGACCAACGACCAACCCCCCCATCAGACTAGAGGCCAGTTTAAGTAACTTCGTGGGGAAATCAAGAACCTCTTGGCCTTTCCAAATAATCTCACATAACCGATCCCCTCCCTTAGAAAAAAAAGGGTAATTAACATAGGAATAAACATTTAGCCCCTCAAGCCCCCTCTCTTGTGGAATTATAGCCCCCTATAACTCTAGTCCTTGTCAATCTAGCAACCAACCATGTATTTATTATTAATAATGATAAAAATAATACATGTCTTGAGCACACTTGCCTTTTAATAATTGTTTGGGCACTCTGGCTTCTCATCATTGTAACATTACATTATTTAAAATGAGGGTTCAAAACCTGGGGTGTTACATCCCCTCCCCCTTATTTTGGCACTGTCCTTAGTGCAGATACAAAAATAGAGATCAAAATCTCAAATTTATTCAAAACGCTGCGGGTACTCTGTCCGCATGGCATCTTCATGCTCCCAGGTAGCATCTTCAGGATCGTAGCAGGTCCACTGAACTTTTACCAGCTCCATAACTCGATTCCGGAGCATTTTGACTTTTTTGTCCAATACCCGCACTGGCTGAACCTGAAAATCTCCCTCTATCTCTACTTGAATCAGATGCCAATCAATAACATGGTTAGGATCATGTACATATTTCTTTACTAAAGAGACATGAAATACATTATGCACATTCATGGAAGTAGGCAATGCAAGCATGTATGCAACTTGCCCTATTTTGTCCAATATTTCAAATGGACCACAGAATATGGCTACTAGCTTCGTACAACTACCCAATTTCAAAGAACTTTTCTTGGGATTCACTTTCAAAAGTACATTATCCCCTACTTTAAACTCTCTAGCTATCTTGTTCTTGTCTGCATAAACTTTTGTCTATCCTGAGTTGCCTTTAAATTCTGCTTGATCTTGACCACCTAGTCTTCCAGTCCTTGAGAAACTCTAGCCCAAGTACCACTCTATCTGATGGGTTGTCCCAGCTTACTGGAGTATCACATTTCCTACCATACAAGGCTTCAAATGGGCTCATTCTCAATGAATCCTGATACCCGTTATTATATGAAAACCCAACCAAGTGTAAGTAATCTTCCCACTTAGACGGCTTGTCCATCACATACATTCTCAGCATGTCTTCAATTATTCGATTAACTCTCTCTATTTTCCCATCTGTCTGGGGATGATATGTTGTGCTAAAGTTTATATTTATGCCAAATCATTTAAACAATCCCGTCCATAAATTGGAGGTAAAATTTGTATCTGTGTTCGAGACAATTATCCTAGGTATCCCATGCAACCTAGAAATTTCCTTCATGAAAATTTCTACAATATTATCCGTTGTATGTGTTTTCTTCACCGGCACAAAATGAGCATCCTTTGTTAATTTGTCAACCACCACCATGATTGAATCATGTTGCTTATTCGTTCTGGGTAATCCTGTGATGAAATCCACAGTGATCACTTCCCATTTCTTCTCTGGAATTGGCAATGGCTGCAACAAACCCACTGGGTGCCTATGCTCGGCCTTTACCTTCTGACATTCCATACATTGAGCGATGTAATCAACAACATCCTTATTCATTCCCAGCCAAAAGAGCTGGCTTCTTACTGCTGTAATTGTTTTCTGGTAACCAGGATGTCCAACATAAGGAACATCATGCATTTCCTTTAGTACCAAATTCCTCAGTTCTCCAGAACTAGGAACATAGATTCTATTTTTATGCATGAGTAATCCGTCTTCCTTTATCTCATACTCCTTTATTTTCTGTTGTACATTTCCTTGCTGTAAAATTTCCCTTACCTGTAGGTAATGCTGGTATGTAACAAGACCATCTAAAATTATGCTCTTCAAGTCTAACCGATGCATACTAACAGTAGTAGCATGCATGAGATGCACTCTTCTACTAAGTGCACCAAAAAATTTATTCTCCTTTCCCTTGATATGCTTGATATCAAAGTCATATTCACTTAGAAATTCCAACCATGTTTTTTTCCTGGCATTCAAGGTCGGTTGTTCAAAAAGATACTTGAAGCCAATGTGGCCTGTCCTTAATTCAAATTTCTTCCCCATGAGATAATGCCTCCACATCCTCAAGGTGTGCACAATGGCAATAAGTTCCAAGTCGTGGGTGGCATAGTTTCTCTCATGTTCCTTAATCTTTCTGGACTCATATCCAATGACATGTCCATTTTGCGTGAGGACTCCCCCAAGTCCTTCCTTACATGGTTTATACATACCACAAAACATTCATTTGGGTCAACAATCTTTAACACAGGTGCACTAGTAAGTAATTCCTTCAACATATTAAAATTCTTTTCACACTTGAGTGCCCATTCAAATTTAGTTCCCTTCTTTTGAACAAAGTGATGGGATGCACAATCTTAGAGAACCCTACTATGAACCTTCTGTAGTATCCAGCTAATCCCATAAAAGATCTGACATCTAACACATTTCTGGGTGTTGGCCATTCTCTAATGGCTTCAACCTTCTCTAGATCTACTACTATGCCCTACTCTGAAAAAATGTGTCCCAAGTAATGGATCTTCTTTTGATAAAAAGAACACTTACTCAACTTGGCATACAACTGATGTTCTCTCAGTACTTGCAGTACCGGTCTTAAATGATGTTCATGCTCCACTTCAGACTTAGAACATATATGTATGCCATCCAGGAATACTATGAAAAAATTATCAAAATAATTTATGAATATGCCATTCATTAAGCACATGAATACAACTGGTGCATTGGTCAATCCAAAAGGCACCACTACAAATTAATAATGCCCACACCTGGTCCTAAAGGTTGTCTTATGAATGTCTTCTTCCTTGATTCTTACCTGATGGTATCCCTCCCTCAGGTCAATCTTTGAGAATATATTTGCTCCTCTTAGCTGATCAAAGAGGTCATCAATTCGGGGTAGAGGATACTTGTTCTTTATAGTGTACTTTTTCAGCTGTCGGAAGTCAATACACAACCTCAAGGTTCCATCCTTCTTTTTGACAAAAAGTATTGGTTCTCCCTAAGGTGAAACACTTGGATGTATGTACCCTTTCTTCAACAATTCCTCCAACTGCATTTGTAATTCTTTCAACTCTGGTGTGCTCATTCTGTAAGGTGTTTTTGACACTGGGGCAGCTCTTGGCACTAAATCAATTGAGAAATCTATCTCCCTTCTAGGTGGCAATCCGAGTATTTCTTGGAATACATCTTCAAATTCCTGTAGTACCGAGAAATATTCAAGGCTTGGACCTTTTGTATTATTTGTCTCTTCCACATGAGATGCATACATTTGACATCCTTTCCTAAAATATCTTTTTCGCTGTAAGGCTGAAACCTCCCTTATAGAGATGGGTCTTGGAACTTCTTTCACAATGCTCTATTTTCCATTTCCATCAAGACATGTAAATGTCTTGTTATGACAATCTAGGACAACATGATTCTTGTCCAACCAATCCATTCCAATCAGAATATCATAAGATCCCAATGGTATGATATTTTGATCAATACTAGTATTCACGCCATTAAGACTTATGGAACAACTTATGACCATATCATGGATTCTTCTTTTGGTTCCAGTGCCTAACTGAACCAAACTTGATTTTCCAAGTTTACTTTTCTCCAAATGTAATCTATCCACTATCTTAGGATCAATGTAGCAATGACTTGCTCCTGAATCAATCAAAATAGTTGTTGATTAAGGTTGGTTGTCATTGATGTCAACCCTTGAAGAAAGCCCCGTAGCACAAGGTTTGGGTAATGGACCCAAGATTTTTTTATGTAAAGATGACTCATTATTTTCTTGTCATGTTTGATAAGAAGTAAAAATGGATGAACTCCAAAGTTGTCTCCTTCTGGTGAAAGCCCTCACGGGAAGACGCTTTGCAGAGTGAGATAACCCATGCTTATTTGAGGAATAATGAGATGAAGGATAGGGAATTTGTGAGTGAAAATATCCTAGATGGATAGTGCTTGTCATGCCATTTCTGGTGGTATGTGGAACGTCACATAACTCCTCACGGTTAGAGAGTTATGACCATATGAAGTTGGAGAACCCTCATGAGTCTTATAGAAGCCCCCAAGAGTCAAAGTGCTTTGCAAAAAGAAATCATTTTAAATGAAGAAGCCCTAAAATAAGGAAAGTGTAAGGCTACATGAAGATATAAATAAGAGACAAAGATCACTCATAAAAAACACACTTGTACATATTGTATATCTATTTTCTTGTGTAAATCTTTTTGTAAATACTTGTGGATACATCTGAAGTGGTGAAGATTTGAGGTAGCACAAAGGGTTTACGGAGAAATTCTCGGAATTACAACAAAACCCTATTTTCCGAGGTGTACGCGGGCTGTCTGTGTACAAGGTGCATACATGTTGAGTTATACACAGATTGTCTGTGTACAAGGTGCGTACATGCTAAGTTATACGTGGTTTATCTATGTATAAGGTGCATACATGCTGAGTTATACGCGGGTTGGTAGTGTATTAGGGTGCGTATATGTTGGTAAATCCATGGAAACTTGAAGAGATGAAGATGTAGATGTTCTAGATTTTGAGATCGAGCTCCCAGGAAGGTCTAAACTGCTCATATACATCAGATCCATCCATTGGTTCAAAAGGTATGTCTTATTTCTATGAATAGTTGGATTTTGATGTATGCATGAGGAATGACAATGGATATTTGAGAATTCTTCCTAGAGAGACTAGTGACTACAGGTGATCTTCTGTATAAGTTAGATATACATAATACAGTGATGGTATATTTATCATTGATACTTCTTGTTGAGGCACATCTTGTATTTCTTGGCATATGGCTAAGGGTCTTTATGGTACATGGTTGAGAGCTTGTATTTGTGTAGTGGTTGATGTATTGAAAAGTTGAATATCAGAAAGGGTTTGATGACTAAGATCATGTGAGGGATATTATACTTGTTCATGATTACACATACCCATGACTAGAGAGAGACATACTTGCCTTGAGTAAAGGTTATGTATGAGGATGCATGCACAGGATATAGTTACAGTCTGGATACAATGACATGTTACAAATCTATGTGAAATAAGTTACAGAAGGTCATAAGAGAAAGGGTTTGATGACTAAGATCATGTGAGGGATATTATACTTGTTCATGATTACACATACCCATGACTAGAGAGAGACATAATTTCCTTGAGTAAAGGTTATGTATGAAGATGCATGCACAGGATACAGTTACAGTCTGAAAACAGTGACAGGTTACAAATCTATGTGAAATAAGTTACAGAAGGTCATAAGTTTTCAACAAAAGGGAAACCCTATTTTTCAAAAGGCATACGCAGGAAACATAATAGATAGGGCGCATACATACACGGGCTTCATAACAGATAGGGAATGTACATACATGGGCTGCATCACTATAGGTCACATACATGTTGTATATTTGTAGATACATGTTCAGTTCAGGTACATATTGATTACAGGGCATTTGTACAGATTGGATACAGGTCAATGGTACAGGTTGATAGAGTTGTACAACAGTATATCTCAGAGTGATAGGTTGACAGTGGTTCCATTATTCTACTTCAGGGTGGTAGGATGGGGCAAGGATAGGTGGTTGTATCCACCTTTCGGTTGTAGCTGGAGAACATAGGGGGTTGTAGCCTCCTTCTGGTTGTATCCATAGAACTGGGGAGTTGGAGCTTCCCTTAGGTTGTAGCCTAAGAAACTAGGGGGTTGGAGCCTCCTTTCAGTGGCAGCTGGAAAACAAAGGAAGTTGGTGCTTCCAATGAATGTAATTCTTCAAGAGATATAAGAAAAAGAATTCTGTGGTTTTCTCCCGATTTGGGTTTCCACGTAAAATGCTGGTGTACTGTGTATGTGTGTGATTGTTCATTTCTTATTGCACATTATTGGATAATAATTCTACATTGATATAACACTTGGTTTATTTGGATAAAAAGGATTACAATTGCGCTATTACTGATTCACCCACCCTATTAGTAATCCAACAATAGAAACATGTTGATTTATGATCTTACCTTCCACCTCGATCATATTGGACTGGTACTCTGCTTGTCGATCATCTAAAGCTGCATAGATTCTTCCCATATCTTCGACTGTTGCAGCCTCTTGGATGTTGTGCACAGTATTCAGTCTGTCCTTTCTGTGTGGGAAATCCTTGTACATGTGATCTTCCTTGCATCCCCAACATTGAATTGGTGGTCTTCCCCTTTTTCCCAAGGAATATTCTTTTTTGAAATCCCCCTTAGCATACTGATCTTGATGATTTCTATTAGGCTCATTCCTATTGAAGGGAGGTTTGAATCCTTTCCTCATTTGATCGGACTTCACATTTTTCTTGTCCTTCCAATATTTTTGCAGGGATTCACTTCCCTAGCCTTTCTCATACATGTATTTAGCCTTCCTGATAGCTTCAGTCAAGGTATTGAGTTCATCATACTTGATATCTTCCTTATAAAAGGTTGGCAGTCCACTTAGAAATCTCTATATTTTCACTTTCTCATCACCAATGAACCTGGTATATTTTAACAATCCCAATAATTTCTTCTCGCACTCTGCCATAGTCACGCTTCCCAACTTGAGTTCAAATAACTCTTGCATTTTCTTGTCATAGAAATTCTCTTAGAGGTACTCCTTCTGGAAGTACTTCTTGAACTGTTTCCAAGTGATCCTACTTTCATTAACATGTTCCACTTGCTTCAGTTGGTCCCACCACATTGCAAATTTCTCGTGTAAATGGTAGGTGGAAATCCTGGCTTCCATATTTGATGAATAGTTATGTAACTAAAAATATCTCTTGAGCCCAAGAAAACATGCTTCGACATCATCTTCCCTTTCTCTTTCACCATCGAAGGAGGGTGGCTTGAGCTTCCTTAGCTCTCCTTGCAAACTATCTATCTCTTGTTTACTTCTTTGGTGTCTGACAGGAGACACCTCTGGACTACTTACGGGATCTTTCGATGCATAAAAATTTTCTTCTGATTGAGGAGGTGAGTGGTGTCCATGAGATCTGCTAGAACTTCTGGAATAACCATCTCTTCCATGATCATTCCTTCTTTCATGGCACCTGCCTTCTTCCTCTTGTCTTGAGTTTGATCCCTTCTTCGTTTGTCTCTGCAACTGATTTAAGCTCTGCAACACTCGAGCATTTATCTGACTTTTCTCTCTCATCAATCTCTCGTTGTCTGCTTTGTAGCTCTGCACTTCCATCTCCAGGCTTCTTACCGTTTCTATTAACGTTTCCTGCTCTCCTTTTCCCTTGCATCCATTGGACTTTGTCTTTGCATTACCAACTCTGGTATTCTAGCCTTTGGCCTCCTTATCATGACTGGAGGCTCCCTCACCTTCTTCCATTTCCTCAATACGCATCATGAGACGATGTGCTTAAGCCCCTAAATTCTGCAAAATGTGCAAGCGACCATTTTGTTAGAATTATGCATATGATAAACAAAATTTCCAAACCATGCTATAGGTCTCTTTTTTTTTTCATGGAGATCATATCCCCATTCTATGAAAATAACAGTGTCATATTATCCTTGGCCGACACATAATCTCATCCCACGCAGACGCTTCCTTCAAACCACCTTCCCAGGTGACCACGACTAGAAACTACGGCTAAATCCTTCCTTAGCACCTTTATGTCTCGAAGACAACCAATTCGGTCCTTATCCCTCCTTCCCTCAGCTCTCAATATGCATATGACCACGACCATGACCTTGCACTTAGCTAAAAAAGCGCTTGTCCAGAGCTTCAAGACTTTCCGCAAGGACCGGATCAATGGTCCTTGTCCTTTTTCACGATCAATGATTGAGATCCACTTCGGTACTCTGTGCTTTGGGAGTCTCAACCTTCCTCACTTGCCCCCTCCCGAAACACTTTACCCAGATTTCATGATCTGTCGATGGGTGTCCTCCCACATATCAACAATTGTGAATCACTTCGGCTCTTCAGGCTTCAGAAGTTTCAAATTTTCCTCCTGCACTTTCTCCTGGAGTGATTTCACACGAAGTCGACAATCCTTCGACGTGTGTCTTCTAGAATCAATGGTCGATATGTACTCCGACCTTTGGGAGTTTTTGACACAACACAACTTGTCACATATTTCCCCTTTAGAGTGCCCAGTCTCCATACTGCACGATCTGTCGCCACGTGGAAAAATACTGGAAGCGGACACGTGGCCCAATCAGGCAGGTGACACGTGTCATGTTCTATCTACTCTTTCAATCATTCAAATTCTCAAAACTTATGGAAACGTGGCACACATTCCATGTGTCCACATCATCTCAGGTGACGTCTACAAGTCACGTCACTTCAAAAATTTTGGGGCCCACATCACCTTTTAGTGACGTCATCATGCCCCATCACTTCGTCTCTTCGGGCTTCGGGACTTCAGGAGTTTCCATGCTAACACACTTCCAATTCTCCCAAACTACACATTCCTGAACTGGCCAATCTATCACCATGTGTCCTCTTGGATCGAATGACTAAGATTCACTTCGGGTATTCACCCGAAGTCCACGGATCTACACCGCGTGTCCTCCTTAATCTGACGGCTACGATTTCTTCGGGTCTCCAGACTTTAGAAATCTCAAATTTCCAACTTATCTGGCCCCACTGGATTTTATCCGAAGCCATGGATCTGGTGATGCATGGCTCTTGGCAGATTAATGGCTGAGATCCTCTTAGATGATCGGATGGTTGAGGTTTACTTTGTCTCTCCGACTCTCCAGGCTTTGGGAGTCTCAAATCTCAACTGGAAACCTCTCGAACAGATTCCTCCAGAGTTACTAATATGCAGACACGTAACCTCTTGATGATTGACAATCATGATCTACTTCAGATGATCCAACAATTGACATTTACTTTAGGTATCCAAATCTCCGGGCTTCGGGAGTTTCAACTCTCAACTTCTCCTCGCTCGCTCTTTCCCATAGTTCTTTCACCTTGAGCACACGATCGGTTGATGCGTGTCCTCCTATGGATCGATGATCCCCAACTACTTCAGCTATTCAAAGTTTTGATGTTTGAGCCCTAAACTGTCACATCACTACATGCCTTTCAATTTGCAGGGGCATGCATTGGTGGTTTGGATTAACCCACTTTTCTGCCCGCAATTCTCCTGATGCTGACACGTAACCCATTGGGGAAACCATGGTTTGGATTGTGGGACCACCTTGGGAAATTATCTCCTGTGCAATTCGGTTCCCCGTAATGCCTCCTATCCGTTGATCTCACTCTCGCATGGGATCTGACGATTGTGACCTTAACCATTGCTTCCTTTACATCAGACGACCCCTATTCACCTCTCCTATGATCCAAAGATCCTGGATCTCTCCTGATCCTACAATGGTGTTTTCTCCTGAATTCGAAGGGGACGGTCACAATCCTTCGAACCCCTTACACGAGTCTTTGATGTTATATCTCCCGTGTATATTCTGCAAGCCCCATTCCTCCTGAGCTTTTCAAATCCACGGTCATAGTTCGATCTTGACCCCGAGACTCTGACCAACAGAGCTGGTCCATACCGACTCGATGCTTCAACCAGAAGCTTTGATACCAAACTGTAACATACCCAGCCACCCATAGGTCGGGGCATGCTACCTTCAAGCCTTCCCTTGGACTTCTTTCTCTTACAGATACCTTTTAAAAATCAAGGATGCATAAAAGAAAAGACTTTAACAACTTGCACAACAATACCCAACAAGCATACATAGTCTAAAGATTCAGTTAAACGATAATTAAATATACACAATGGAAATACATTCATATACATGTAAATGATACCATAATAGAGAGCACTTATCTTTATGAAAGATGACACTAGCTAGCTACAGACCAAGAACGTTCCACCCAATCGTAGACACTACTGTTCCAAATCTCAACAACAGCTTCACCTCCGAGCTAGGGCTATGAATACACAAGGACAGTTCTAGAGTGTTACTTGGCTTTCCAAACCAGTCATCACCGAAGCTCTCATAGTCTTCCCAGATCTCACAGCAATCCAAGTACCCAACTCTCTTCTACCTATCTTGCACCACCCAAGAGAACGGACCTCCACCCTTCTCTGCCATGCAGTCCCTCAGGCAGTCCTTCTCCTTATACGGGCTCCAATGCAACTAGTCCAGAATAACATTGCTGGAACTCTCAGGAATCACAGTTGTGAGCAACGCTGGACACAGGCCCACACATCTCAGACATGTGGCCTCAGGTCAAGGCTGGATCACACTAACGACCACTACAACCAACTATCTCATGGCTAATATTCTACAGTTTGACTCCCTTTCCCCGAGCCAAGACATGGATGATGGATGGATCAATGAACGAGTAAGTGGGTGAATGGAGGTGCATGCATGAAAGTGCGTGAGGGATAAAATGGTGTGAATGTAGAAGTGAAGGAGAAAATGAGCCAATGACCAATGAACAACGACCAATAACCAACCTCCCCATTAGACCAGAGGCAGGTTTAAGTAACTTTGTGGGGAAATCAAGAAACTCCTAGCCTTCCCCAAGAATCTCACATAACCGATCCCCTCCCTTAGACAAAAAAGGGTAATTAACATAGGAATAAACATTTAGCCCCTCAAGTCCCTTCTCTTGTGGAATCATAGCCCCCTATAACTCTAGTCCTTGTCCATCTAGAAACCAACTATGTATTTATTATTAATAATGATAAAAACATTATATGTCTTGGGCACACTGGCCTTTTAATAATTGTTTGGGCACTCTGTCCTCTCAACATTGTAACAATACATTATTTAAAATGGGGGTTCCAAACCTAGGGTGTTACACGATGATGATGAGATCTACCCTGAGGGTTTGATCCCTGACCCATTAAGTTTTTTTGAGCATACATTCAGGAAGGTAATAAATGCATATCATGTATTTTTTTCTTTGTTTAGCTAAGGTAATACTCATATCTATATTCACTGATTTATGTCATGCATCATAAATTTTAAAATGTGTTGTTGATCTAGAATTAGATTAGAAAATGTTGGGAAATTTTCCCTTAAATTCTAACATGGTATCAGATCTTAGGGCGCAAAAAGAGCTCATTTGTAACAAACATTTGAGCCTGCGCAAATCCTCTATTAAGGGTGTGTTTTTCAGATCAACATAAATATGTTTTGCATCATATATCTTCTATAAACAGTCTTCAATATGGCTTCTTCTTCAGTCAAAGAAAAAGATAGGCTTGAAGGGGATTCACACTTCAATGCCTGGAAGTCTAGGGTATTTAATATCCTGGAAGAAAGTGACTTGGATGAGCTGGTTACTAGGGTGATGGAAGAACCTACTTCAAATGCAGGAAGAGAAACCTATAAGAAGAGGAAGGCCAAATCCAAGAGGGTCATTTTTGACTCAGTTAAGGATAATATGATGCCTCTTATTTCTCATCTAAGGAAAACAAAGGAATGCTTTGATGCCCTAGCCAATTTGTATGAAAATAAGGCTCCAAATCAGAAAAGTACCTTGAAGAAAGAACTACATACATTGAATATGGGAAAGCATGAAACCAACTCTGCCTTCTTTTCCAAAATTTCCCAAACAAGAGATCAACTTGCAATAATTGGAGTTGCACTAGATGATAATGACCTTGTACAAACAACAGTAGATGGTCTTCAAGAATCATGGGAGACATTTCTCTCATATGTATATGGAAGAGAAGTTCAACCCAACTTTGAGAGATTATGGCATGATTTCTTGGAAGAAGAGGGAAAACTTAAAAGAAAAAATGAATCCTCCACTATGAAAGACCATGGTCTTTCACCCAAAGCCATGAAATGGAAGAAGTTTCCTCATCACAAAGGAAAAGGTAAGAAACCTCAATGTAATCACTCTCATCCCCACTCTCATTTATCTAAAGTAAGACGCTTTAACTCTAACAAGCTAGGTCATTATGCAAAATATTGCAGCAACCCTCCATCACAACATAAACAAAAAAGCAGGTTCCATGCTTCAGTTGCAACTGAGGAAGAAGAGCCTCAAATAAAGAGAACTAGAGTTGTTACTAAAGAACAAGAACAACACAAAGAAAGTTATCTTGTTTCATATCTCTCTAGTGTTGTCACCAAATTAGAATAAATTTGGTTAGTGGACACTGGGGCCTCCAATCACATGACAAGATTCAAACAGAACCTTGTGAACTATCGAGATAAGAAGTTCAATGTGAAGGTAGAATTGGGTGATGATGCCACTTATGCCATCAAAGGAATTGAATCAACATATTTTTAGCTTCCGTAAGGCAATGTATTTCATATTGAAGAAATTATTTATGATCCTGGATTAAAGAACAAGATTATCTCAGTTGCATTTCTAGAAAGTAAAGGGTACACAATAGCCTTCTCCAAAGGAAATGATCTTATGTGGCCCTCAAATTAAAGTATGAGCTCAACCATGATAATCAGAGCTCAAGAAGGTAGACTTTACAAAGTCACTCGTAAATGTATTCAAGCATTATCTCATGAGATGATCAACCCCTGCGAACTATGGCACAAAAGGTTTGGACATCTCATCTATAATGTTCTCCCAAGTTTTCAAAATATGGTAACATGTAAGCCATTTTTTTTATTTTGAGCATGATAGTATCTGTAGAGGCTATGCTCTTGGTAAAAAAAATGGTATCTTAGATCTTATTCATTTTGATCTCTATGGACCTATGACTGCTCTTTCCATGAATGGTTTCCTTTATTATATCGTTTTTATTGATGATTGCTCTCGTAAAACCTGGATTTATTTTTTGAAAACTAAAGATGAATCCTTTAGTAAATTTCAGGATTTTAAGAATCTTGTTGAGAATCTGACAGGTAGACATATCCATTTTTTCAAAATAGACAATGGAAAAGAGTTTGACTCCCACAACTATGATGATCTTTGTTGAGCTTCTAGAATTAAGAGGGAGCTAACCGTTCCTTTTAATCCCCAACTGAATGGGGTTGCATAAAGAAAGAACATGACAATTTGTGAGGCAACCAGGGCTATGATGTATGATCAAAATATTCTATTGTCTCTTTGGGATGAATCTGCAAGTACTGCAGTCTATATTCAGAACACGTGTCCTCATAAATCCCTAGAAGAGAAAACTACAGAAGAAGTCTTTACATGTAAGAAGCCTTCAGTTGGTCATTTGATAATTTTTGGTAGTCTTGTCTACATACATGTACCAAAAGAAAATAGGGCTAAGTTAGAGCCCTCTGGAAAGAAAGGTACTTTTGTGGAGTATAGTGAGACCTCAAAATCTTATCGAATCTATGTGACAAGGCAAAAGTATATGGAGGTCAGTAGAGATGTGACCTTCCATGAGGAAGTTTCCTTTCATCATTCCAAAGAACTTCCCTGTGATACAGAGGAGCAGGAAGGTCCATCTCTAGAGCCTTTAGATTCACAACTTTCAGATGAGCAGAGGGAGGAGGCCATAGAGTATTCATTAGAACCCATAAGGGATTCTGTTGAGTTCCCCCTAGAGAAACCTCCTGCCAAAAGGAAGTCATCACGGTGTCGTGAAATTTTAAAGGAAGTAGAAAAAATGCAACACCTAAAGGTACTTTCAGAGAAAGCAAGAAACCAGATAAGTACTCAGGTTTGATATCTCAATTGAATCTTGTTATTTACTCTGAACCTTCCACTTTTAATGAGTCTGTCAAACATAAAGTGTGTAAAGATGCCATGATAGAAGAATATGAGTCAATATTGAAGAATGATGTATGGGAAGTGGTCCCAAGACCTCAAGGAAAATCAATAGTAACCTCTAAATGAATTTACAAAATAAAGCATGCAATAAATGACAGTGTTGAAAAAGCTATATTTTTGGCTTGTGGTTTCTCTCAGAAAGAGGGAATTGACTATGATAATATTTTTGATCCTATTTCTAGGGATACCTCTATCAGACTCATCATTTCTCTTGCTTCAGTATTTAATTAGAAACTTCACCAAATGTATGTTAAGACTGGTTTTCTCAATGGTGAAGTTGAGAAATAGGTTTACATCGAGCAACCTGAGGGTTTTGTGATCCATGAGAAGGAATCCCATGTCTTCAAACTCAAGAAAGAGTTCTATGGATTGAAACAAGATCTGAGAGCTTGGTATGGAATAATTGACAATTTTCTTCAGAGTCTTGGGTTCTCCAAGAGTATAACAAACCCTAATATTTATATAAATATTGTGAAGAATCATCCTGTTATCTTGGTTTTATATGTGGATGATTTGTTCCTCACTGGAGAGGAACATCTGATAGCTCAGACTAAGAGGGAGCTGTCAATAGAGTTTGAAATGAAGGACTTGGGTCTTATGCATTACTTTCTTGGTTTGGAGGTGTGGAAGAAACATGGTGAGATATTTCTCTCACAAAGTAAGTATGCAACTGATGTGCTTCGTAGATTTGGGATCTTGGACTATAAGTCCATGACCACACCTATGATTTCTAACCTGAAGAAGTTACACGGTCAAGCCACAGGTTTAGATCCAGAAGAACCTATAGTATATCGTCAGATTATTGGGTCCTTTATGTATCTAGTACAGACCAGACCAGACATTTGTTATGTAGTAAATTCCCTCAATTAGTTCATGTGTAATCCAAAACACATTCATATGATTGATGCTAAACATATTCTCAGATATGTCTAGGGGACTATAGCTTATGGGCTCAAATACACTTCTAGTAGTGTAATGCTTCATGGTTATACCTATTCAGATTGGATGGGCAGTAAAGTGGACTGGAAGAGAATTTCTAGATATTGTTTCAGTTTGGGTTCAACTATGATCTCTCGGTCCAACAAGAAGCAAGGCTCCATATCCCAAATCAATGCAGAGGCCGAATACATTGCTGAAAGTTTTTCTAGTTGAGAAGAAATGTGGCTCAGAAAGATACACTCATATTTGTTTAGTGCTGAGCTGGAACCCATAGTAATTCATTGTGATAACCAAATCTGTATAAATATCTTCGAAAATCCTGTTTTTCATGACAGATCAAAACACATTGAGATGAGATATCACTATGTTCAGGACATGGTGAAGAAGAAAATTATTAGTATTCAGTATGTTCTGATGGAAGAAAAAATTGCATATATTTTGACCAAGCCCCAATCATTGACAAAGTTTGTATACTTTCGAGACAAGCTTGGTGTTGCTGAGAATTCCTCTATTGCCGAGAGTGAGTGTTAAAATTAATGCAGTTGCAAGAGACATTCTCTAGGAGGATGGTAAAGACCCTAGTTGAGATCTAAGGTGGCCCTTCATTTTTGGATAAGTAATTGCACAAGTTTTGGCCGAGTACGAGTTGCACAAGCTTCAGAAGAAGCTGGACAATAGAGCAAGGAGAAGCAACAAGAATTAGTTGCGAAAAGGACAACGCAATGCCAAAAAAGCAAAATTGGTTGCAACAGAACAAGAAAGCGTGCAAGCCAAGACATAAGACACAACCTAGCTTATATATAGGGTTGAACATGATTGTAAAAGGTTGTTGTTAGTTGGGTTAAGTCGGGTTGGCTGTTATTGATTTTATTTGGTTACTTGATATCACATATGTAAGGTTATGATCATAGTTATTATATGAGTATGAGAGGTCATAGTTCTGAGTCTGTAATGCAATTTGTAAACCTATTTGGGAGTTAGAGCTCCATGACATGAGTCCAGAGCCAAGAGTCTATAACATAGCGCTACCATGTGTCTCTGAGTTTGTAAATGAAGAAAGATCTGAAGATAATATGAAGAAGGATCTAAATTTTCAAAATATGTTGTGTATTTCTTTGTTGTACTTATGCATTGCAGTACTTCCTCATGGTTCATGAGTTCCACATGATGTTTTTGTGTTTAAATTCTTGTTCGCAACATAAGTGGTTCCAATTTTTACACATCTGTTTTGTAGTTAAATGTATTGTGCAAGATCAGGTTGAATCTTGAAGGTTCTGTGAATCCTCCTAAGTTTTTTCCATGCCCTTCCCTATCTATTTGTCTCAGCAGTGCTTCAGGTGAGACTTTTTCTCTTTGGAGGATATGAAAATGCCAACTCTCTAGACTACTCAGTACCTTTTGTTGGTAACCTGAGAAGGACCCTAGTCTGATCAAACTTTCACCAAAAAAATGGTTATGTTGTCGGGACCTGCGTTAAAAAGGAACTTTTAGGGAGGATTCTTCCACAGATTCATAGATATAATATTGAATAATGGTGGGAAATAAATTGTGACGCCTTCATATGGAAAGAAATAGAGATGAGGGGAAAATTGGTAAAAGATACTCGTGAGGCAGTCTTTTACTCAGAAAGATCGAGTGACCAGTACGAGATATTATGGGTTAAGTTCCTGGAAGAACTTTTCCATTGGATAAATAGGATCCAAGAAGCTTCAGAGTTCCAAGAACGAGTCAAGAGGACCTGTACTTGGGACACAAAAAATATCGCAACACTTCATCAACTGGATCGTCCAGTCACGAGAGTGATTGATTTATGGGTCAATACCACATTAGAAGGATACATTATTGAGTTTGCAGCTGAGAACCACCAATCGTTTTCACGAGAAGAGGAAAATTTCAAAAAATACGCAAGGGGAATATTGTTGAGAGAAATCCCCCAGTGGATTAAAGTTTTCTTGATGGAAGAGGGAAGAGGGAATGTTGATTATGTCCTCAACTAAGATGGCAATGTAAACACCCTCGCTTGGGGTAGGGCGAGGCTGGGGTAGATTCATGGCCTGAGAGAGGGGAAGGGTTCTTTGACAAATGGGGGAAGGGGGGCAGCAAGAAATGGAATTAAGAGACAAGTGAGCCTTGAAAAGAGTCGCCATATTTGAGAATTGGTGGTGTGGCAAGATCAAGAAAGAAACAAGACAGTTTGAGAAGTTGCGGAAGTTAGACTAGGAGAAGTAGAGGAAAGACAGATGGAAGAGTTGCAGAAGATGAGAAGATAGGAAAAAATGGACAGTCAAATATTAAGTGAGAGAGAAGCAGAGAGATAAAGAAGTCCTTAGGAGGTTGGAAAAGAAGGAGAAGGTGTAGACATAAGAGAGGAGGAAGCTGACATGAATCTTGAAGAAGAAAGAGAAGATTCATCCTTGGTGAAAGGAAATATCAGGAATCCGGCTGAAGAGACCACTAAAGTGGAAGAAAACGAGACCCCCCAGATCAAAGAAAATCGCCCCTAAGCCAGTGGTGCCAGCCCTGAATCGCCCATACCCAAAATGTCTTTTATACAAGTGGTAAGTTCGATACTACCTTCTCATGCTAGTTTTTTTTCCAGTACAATTAGTTAGTCAGTCACAACCAGGAAGTGTGAGTACAAAGAGGTTATTGGGATCCCCTGGTAGATTGCAAGCAGGACCGTTAGGTTTCATTTTAATAAGAGCACCAAGATCAACAATGGCTGGTCATGCGAGAGGTTTGATTTCCCGATACCCAGAATTCTGGGGTAAGGGAGATGAAGATGTTGAGCAACACTGGTTCTTGTACGAGGAAATCTAGAGATCCAGAGGGACTCTGGATGCGAATAAGTTGGTTGAGTTCTAGACCACCTTGAGAGGTCCCTCTCTCAAGTGGTATATGAAGATTATTGACCCAGGAGTGCCAGGAATGCAAGGTCAAGCACTCACACTTGGCCAGGTATAAACAAGGTTCATAGTGGAGTTTAAGCTACCTCAGTCAGAGAAACAATCTCTGTCTGAGTTGCGCGAGATATAACAAAGGGAAGGTGAATCAGCCTTAGAATACAACTAGAAGTTTAAAGATGCTATAGGTAGGTTAGCACATCCAATCCATGAGGATCATAAAAGGGAGTGGTACATTAAGGGACTACAACCTCTAACTCAGATTTCTCTAACGCAACAACGAAAAACCACTTTGACAGATGCCTTGGAACAATCGATGAATATTGAAGCCATGGTAGGATAGCCTGGGACCCTGAGAGTGACCAAATCCCCAACAAATGCAAATTTGGCCCAACTACAAGGGAAAATATCAACGCTTAAAGAAAATATTCAAGAACTGACAATACCTAGACCAGGACAACCACAGGTCTAGTGCACCGGATGTTATATATAAGGAAATATGGTGAATGAATGTCCAAAAATGAGGGGAATGGGACCTCCTCAGAATCC
This sequence comes from Picea engelmannii, assembly GCA_009831015.1. Lineage (NCBI taxonomy): Eukaryota > Viridiplantae > Streptophyta > Pinopsida > Pinales > Pinaceae > Picea > Picea engelmannii. The sequence goes on from ML789021.1 coordinate 179,591, forward strand.
GATGGGACCCTCACCAGGATCCACAGGAGGAGTTTCACAAGTATCTGTGAACTTACCATTCCATAACCCCACCCCATATCATGCTTTTCCAGGGAGCCAAGCAGCACCAACAGTTGAGTATTGTGAGATTTTCCAAAGCAATGGGCATGGGCCTCGACAATGCCCCATTATACATAAATATTTGACAATACCAAATATAGTACACTGTGATTTATGCACATCTACCATCCATACTACTAATCAATATAAAGCGTTGGATGCACTTACAGACAGGTTGGAACGAACAACATTAAGGGTGAATGAAAACCCTCAGGGACTAGGAAGAGGTCGAGGAGGTCGAGTTGGAGGAGACTATAGAGGAGGAAGGACCAGGGGGAGAGGGCCAGGCAGATGTTATAACTGTGACAAGCAAGGCCATATGGCTAGAGGCTTCCCTCATCCAAGGTGTCCATAGTGCTCTCACTGCAGAACCAATGGGCACGCAACTGAAGACTGCCCAGAACTAATTGCAAAATGGGAAGATAGGGTACATCAACAAGGAACTAACCTCATTAGTTTAGAAATCAAGAGAGTTAGTAAAGGAAATTTACCCAACCTCAATATCATCACTCAAGGAGGAGAAAAGACAGGAGTTGATGCTTATAATCTACCTAAGATCCAGAAAGCAACACCTAAAGAAGACATGTATGACCCTCTACAACAAATTTTTTTCTTTAAAAATGGCATAGAAGTATTTCAAAATATCCCTAGCCCTGATATGTATGAGAAACCCCCACAGCCTATTGTTTACCCTAAAATTGCACAAGTCCCTGCTTAACCCCGTGCACCTAGAAACCCTGCAGTCACATCAAGACAACCTGAGTAACCTCAAAATGTAGTCGACCTTTGGTTTGAATTATTCTCTGACATTCTCGGGAATGACCAATTAACAGAGAAGTTGTGCAATGCGCTATACCTAGTTTTAGGGAACAAAGAACCCATAGAAGTAGGAATAAGGACTAATCTTCCTGAGAAGAGTACTCAAAGGGTACAAAGAAGAAAAGTATGAACTGAAAAAGAATTCAGACTAGTAGCCCAGTTAGACGAATTTGAGATTAAGGATGTCATGTTGGATCTAGGTTTTGATGTGAACATTATGCCTAATAATACCTGGAAATCCTTAGGAAAAACTAGGCTGACATATTTCCCAATTCAACTAAGAATGGCCAACGAATATTGATTTTCCCAATAGGAAGTGTTAGCACTAGAAGTCACCCTTCAATTGCATTGAAGGTAAGCCTAATACCCATAAGGTTATATGTCACTTATGAATTGACTTTAAAGAGGTCAAATGGGTAAGACTCAAGATAATATCGTTTTAACTCAGAAAACTGGACCAATATGCACAAGCAATTGAGGTCTTGATCAACTTCAGTCAGTAAGTTGTAGTAAAGGTGAGTAGAAGGAAGACTTCGGTGAGGAAAGTGTAGAGGACTGCTATGGACACCAGGTATTTAAGCAGCCTAAGGAGGAAAAACTTCAAACACAAGATCCTCTTAGATTAAAAATTTTGGGAAACTGAAGAACACTGTAACAACACTGTAATCAAACATCCATCAAAATAAAGCTATAAAATTCTATGTGAATTCTTCAATCATGGACACTTCAGTATCAGAGGAAAATAAGATGAAGAAGAAATATGACTTATATTAAACAAGAAGTCTCAAATCCTGTACATAACTAGAGAACCAATGTGCTTCATCAAAACATTACAATGCGGGAGCCTTGCTCAACCATTCGAGCATAAAAAAATATCAAAAATACATACTTATACTCATGACTAACTACAACCACCAAAATATCGATTAAGTCAGGCATTGAAGGCTTTACATCGAAGATTTCTCTACAGACTGTGCATGTAGATCTCTGTCAAACGTGAGCCTTTCCATTTGAACCTTCTCTGTCAGACTGCGGATGCAGTTCTATGTCAGATGCGAGCTCAGATCTTCCAGTGCTTTCTGGATTTCCATTAATGGGGGGAGATGATGTCTCAACCATCTCCCTCTCTTTTATTAACTACCTTCATCGAGATTAGAATGGGCAGAGTCAACTTGGCACCTTGAAAACGTGTTGGCCTCACTGTGATATTTGCCACCTGCGTTTGTTGGACCTTTGCAGTGTGAATTGGCAGGCGGACATGGAGGAGGATGATGGTGAGTGGGAGAGGTGCTTGGTGTAAATTCACAGGTTGTAATGAATGAGAAACGACCATGTGGAAAGACTTAGCTGGAGAGCGGTGACTGGGACTGCATAAGCGCAAGTACTCTGGGGATGAGGTGTAAAGGCGTGAGGGAAATGTGGCAAGGGGAGAGGATGCAGTGGTAGAGAAGAGTGGTAGGTGAGGGGTTACATGACAATAACAAAGGTGACATGGAGTGTGAGTGGAGGATAGATGTCAGGAGGTGAGAGTAGGATAAATGACAGCGGGTAAGGGATAGGCATGTGGTCGGGCAAGGGGAGGAAAGGTGTCAGTGAG
>ML789021.1:194832-242710 GCA_009831015.1 Picea engelmannii
GGTCTGAGTTGCTGTGAGAGCGACACAATAGTGGGGGGCTCGTACAAGAAAACCGCCAACTCGGAGCCCCCCCTATTAAAGGAAGAATTGGGGGGGGGTTCAATATTGGATGCGGACCATATATTTGAGCACACCATGCTCAACAGCTAAGATCTCCACACTCCTTAGCACAACACGCTAGGCCGTCAAATGACCAAAACTTTGGATAAAAATCATAAAGTGGGTTGCGCAAGCACCCCTTTCCTGCATTTTTTCACCAAGGGGTTATTTCCTAAGGGAAAAACACCCTTCTATCCAAAATATGTTCTAATAGGAAGACTAGAGAGTGTGGAAATAGATGTTGTGGGATTGAAGACCGTAGCTGATTTTGAGGTGATTGAAATCATGGGGGATAAGGACCCTTACATTGCACTACTTGGCATTGATTGAGCCTACAGAAACTATGTAGTAATTGAATTAAAGAAATACACCATGACCTTTGAGGTTGATGGAATCAAGGTAGTTCAACCCTTGGATCCATATGTAGGGCCTAGATATACAGGGCCAACAAACAATAATATGGAGGGATAATACTTGGATCAGTTGTACACTGTAACAATAGGAACATGAGATGATTATATGAATCCTACTGCTGTTGGATCGATAAGTTGGAGGAGTATACAGTTAGTAGACGAAGAATCATAATTAGCATTTGACAGTTGGTAGCAAGGCTCATATGAAATATTCTCAAGGATATGCATAACTGTTAGAGAAACTAGATGGGTTGGGACCGAGGTCAGAGAACACCCAATATATGATGGCACTTCAGGACTCAACAATTCTCTGCTCAGAATGGAAGAAAAGGTAGTAGAGGATCAAATGATCTCACTACTAGATGTAGCCCTCCAGGACACCCCTGTTAGATGGTGGGCCAATCATAAAGCGTTACTCAGAAATCATGATGATCTGAAGCAAGCTATCAAGTATAGGTTTGAGAATAAGGAGCATATGGAATCAGAGATGCAGATGGATTTCCAATTTGTGCAACTGTTCAATGAAGAATATGATCCTAGAGAACATATTGAAGAGTGCGTGACATAGTGGAAAGTTGTAGAAATACCTTCTCTCTTCTGGGTTAAGGTATTTCCCCACTCCCTAGGCCCAATCCTAAAATATTGGTTCATACATGAGGAAACTAGAAGACAGACCATCGACTGGAAAATGTTGGAATCTCATTTTTTCAAGGACTTCTTGTTTACAAGTAAGTACCCTAAGATTGAAGTAGTCCTGCAAAATATTAAAGAATTTATTTTTACAGATAATAGTAATCAGAAATCAAACCTAGTGGTATGTGAAAAACATAGCCGAGAACTTCACACTAACATTAACCTACCTTCAACCAAGATGCCTATAGAATGATATAAGATTTCTATGGATTCTGAGAGCCCAGATGATTTAGAGGAATTGAGAAACCTACCCATCGAAGAGATAGAAGGGAATAGAGAAATCCAAAACACCATATCCAGTTAGACTGATAGTTCCTACAATCACCCATTAAAGTTGCGCAAAGTCAATATAGGGACCATAGAGAAACCTAAGATAACTATGGTGGAATATTCCTAGGATGAGCAAACAAGTCAATAAATACAGAGTTTGTTGCGGGAATATGAGGATTTTTTTCCAAAGACATTTTCAGATTTAAAGGGAATCAAAGGAGTTATGGGAGAAATGAAAATTGAATTGAAACTAGGATCCAATCCTATGAGGCATAGACCATACCACCTTAAATCTAGAGTAAAAGAGAAGGTTAAGAAGGAGATAAACAAGACGTTGTAAGATAGAATTATTTTTACAGTGGAAGAAACCGAATGGGTCAGTCCAATAGTCATCCAAAGAAAGAAAGGCACAGAGGATATCAGGGTCTATGTAGACTATATAAGCCTTAATTCTACCTGTGTACATGAACCTTTCCCAACACCTTTTACGGATGAGGTGCTAGAACAAGTTGAGGGGAAAGAAGCGTACTCATTCACAGATGGATTTTCAAGGTACCACCAAGTAAGGATTGCCGAAGAGGACAAAAACAAGACCACATTCATAATAGAATGGGGATCTTTCACATACAATTTGATGCCATTTGGATTAAAGAACACCCCTGCATTTTTCTCCAGGATTTTAATAACAAATTTTAGAGAGTTCATTCACAAGTTTATAGAAGTCTATATGGATGATTGGACAATACATAGTTTTCTCAAGGACATGTAGCGCTATTACGTTTGTTGTTTGACAGATGCAGAGAATTGCATATATCATTGAATCTTAGAAAGTGTATCTTCTGTGTACCACATGGAAATTTGTTGGGCCACATAGTATGCTGAGAGGGAGTATTGGTAGACCCAACCAAAGTTGCGGTTATTATGAACATGCCACCACCTACGAGTTCTAAGCAGTTGTGCTCCATGCTAGGACACACATGGTACTATCATAGGTTCATCATAAGATACACAAATATCACTGCACCTCTGGAAAATCTATTGAAAAAGGATGAAATGTTCCAATGGACCCCAAAATGTGATAAAGCGTTTGCGACCCTAAAGGAGAAGATCAACACAACACCGATTCTAATATTCCCAAACTGGAAAAATGAATTTCACGTCCACGTAGATGCTTTAGGTATTGCCTTAGGAGCTATCTTAGTGCAACCTGGAGACGAAGCTATGGATAATCCTATCTATTTTGCAAGCAGGAAGTTATCACAAGCTGAGTGCAACTACACAATGACAGAAAGGGAGGGTTTAAACATGATTTATTCTTTGTATAAATTTAGACATTATTTGTTAGGTTCTCATTTCAAGTTATTTACTGATCATTCCGCATTGAAATATCTAGTTAAAAAACCTGTGTTGGAAGGGAGAATTTGTAGATGGTTGCTACTATTTCAGGAATTCTTTTTTGAAGTAATTATTAATCCTAGAAGACACAATGTAGGACCTGATCACCTGTGTAGATTAGAGTCAGGGGAAAGTGGCAGAACAATTGACGATCAACTCCCAGATGCAGATTTGTTTTGGGTCAAGTCCATACCAGAGTATCTGGAGGACATAGCAGTCTTCTTAAGTACAGGAGCCTACCTAGAAACATATTCTTAAACTCAGAACCGCCATATGGTTGTTAGAGCATCGGATTCCCAGTTGATCCCAGGACATTTGTATAAATTAGGACTAGATAGTATCCTAAGAAGATGTGTCATGGATCATGAAAGGAAGGATATATTATGGGAGTGCCACAATGGAGTTGCGGGAGGTCATGTAGGAGGAAATGCAACTACCCAGAAAGTTCTCCAAGCTAGACTTTGGTGGGAAAAGCTCTTCAAGGATGCAAAGGTATATTCTAGATCATGTGACATTTGTCAAAAAGTGGGTAATCCATCACGATGAGATAAATTACCACTTCAACCATTTCGAGCTCTACAAACATTTGAGAAGAGGGTAGTTGACTTCATTAGACCGATCAACCCCACAACTAAGCATTCAAAGTCTAGGTACATTATAACTGCAACTGACTACCTTAAACATTGGGCTGAGGTAGTAGCTGTTCAGGACTGTTCGATGTATACTACTACTAGGTTCATATTTGAGAATAATATCACTCAATTTGGATGTCCTAGGATCCTAGCCAATGATCAGGGAGCTCATTTCATTAGCAACACTATAGAAAAGGTTACAACAGAGTTCTTGATCCAACATCACAAAAGCAACCCTTACTACCTGCAATCCAATAGAACAGTAGAAGCATTCAACAAGATTCCAGAGAGAGGGTTAACAAAGGTATGTTGCGCAAATTGGGAAGATTGGGATGACAAAATTCCAACAATACTATGGGCTCACAAGACAACCACAAAGAATCTCCATAGGTACACACCATTCCAGATAGTTTATGGGAAAGAGGCAGTGGTGCCTCCATAATTCATCACTCCAAGTTTGTACATTGCATATATCACACACATGTCAGAGGAGGAATCGGTTGCGTAGAGACTTATGGAGTTACAAGAACTCGAGGAGACTAGGTTTTTCGCATACTTCCATTAGTCGGTTGAAAAAGAAAGAAAAAAATCTTGGCATGATAGGCACATTAAAACTAAAGTATTTACGAAAGGAGACAAGGTTCTACTCTATGAAAGTCAGTACTAGAAGCATCCTGGGAAGTTGTGCATGCATTGGTTGGGACCATTTATAGTTGCATAGATCTGACCATTTATAGTATGCTGCAGCCAGGATGGGTGAATGGTGCTTTCCTGAAGCCCTATATGTCTCAGAACTGAGCTAAGAGGACTTTCACTCTAGTCTGAAAGAACATGTATAATAGTTGGATTTGAGGTTTTTGCAATTTTTGTAAATCCAGTTAATAAATTTGATGTGCGCAGTGTTGTGCTATGACACAAAGTTCATTTTATTGTTTAATTGTTGTTTGATGTAGAACTTCTTACTCAGCAGCGTAGGATCAAAGAAGGCAAGAACACATTTATGATAGTCATTAATATGACGGGGACCCCTTTGTGGTCGGAGGGAGAACGCATCCGAATGCAATCTGAGTCCATGTGCCACACACAACCAGTCTAGTCGCAGTATTTATGGCTATTACGATACCCCGTATGAATTTAGTTAAGGCATAAAACCATGATACATGAATATTCCATCGGTATTCGTGTCGATATTCCCACCCGTCAAACATAAAGGTTTGAAATCGACCACATCCTTGTCCAACTTGCACAGTAAATGAAAGAATCTCCCAATAGGATTTTCCCCGTTAACCCATCCCGTCAGACAACTTAGATCCAAGTTGCGTCCATAGGGTCATGATGAACAAAAATTATTGTTGAACTTGCCAGCCAAGTGCGAGTATAAGGCTCTAAGAACTTACCATAGAATGCATTGTTTTAAAATAATTTAGCAATTTCTGAACCTTGTAGAGTGAGAAAGCCTGTGCAGTTGTGAAACCCATAGTTGTGAGCCCCAATCCTTAGTTCATCATAGAATTTGTTGATAACTCAGAGCCCGCAATGCCAAGAGCTACATGAAGACGAAGCGCCATGTCCAAAGGCGTAGTACCAAAAGAGCCCTGCGACCCCCGAGTCGAGGTCATAGGTTATATAAAGGGGAAGGTAGAGCAGGTCAAGCTCCATGAGATCGACTTAATAGACTAAGTCTTGTTCCCCCAGATGAACATAGACATATTCTAGACTATCACTCTAGACGAGTTGCAAGGCATGCAGTTTGTGCCCAAGCCTGAAGTCATCAACATATTCAACTCAACCATCATGAACCTCAGAGACTTACTAGTGTTTGGTACCACTGGTGAAGTTACGCAGTGCACCAAGTTCCTGATCAAAAGGGTGCATGAAAAACATCTTTTCTTAGATAGGTAGTATCCAATCCATGTCGAGGACATACATTATCAAAATGGACTGTCCCTCAAAGGAAAGGATGTGTTAAAGGGATTCCAGGGTCCTAGTAAGCATGGAAAAAATAAAGGGGAGCCCAACCTCTATGAAAGGTTCCACACACAAAGGGGGGGGAGCACAACCAAAATTGACCCCATACTACCAGGGAAAGTTAGGACTGGTTGTTACATCATAGCCAACAAGGTTATGAGGTCATACTAAAATTGAGAATGCACGCTGGATGCATCTTTAGTGGCTGAATTCTACAGCAATGGTGTTGTATTCAACTGGTGCATTTACCTGTTGGAGGAACTTCTCGTGGCTTGCGAGGAAGCCTAGGATAAGGGAGACGCCTTCACATATGGCTACCTGTTGGTGACATTCACGATGTTAAAGTGGACGCCACCCATTGGAAGATCGTTGGTGCTAGAATACAAGAGGCGCATGGAAAATATGTTTGTGCCATGGCACTCTAGTGTGGACTCAAAGAAGACAACCTTCAACAACTCGAAATTCTCCAAGTGGTACAATAAACTTATCGACACAACACAAAGGTTACACATTCCGTAGGAGCTCCTCAACTGGAACATGAGGAACATTGATTTCATCATGAACCGACATCATATGTTTGTATGGACAAGGCATGTTAACAGGGAAGACTTCCATTCGAGGATGTTGTCATTCTACCTGGACGAGGAGGCCTTCAAAAAAGAGGTAATGTCCTGGTCGAGAGTTAAACGCAACCCGCGCAAGTTGGGGAGGCACTATATCTTTTCTGTAGAACTGCTAAAAAACAAAGGCAAAGAAGGAGGGGTAGGATCAATCATAGGACTAGATGCCAAGAATAAGGAAGCTCAGGCATAGTTAGACTCCGAGGAAAAAGACAAGACGCAACCACTGGAGCGCAAGAAAAGATCGTTGTCGGTCTTCCCGCAGCTTCCAGATAAAGTCGTGTTGACAGGTAAGGATGTCAATGAGATCTTGAGTGCTACATTCATCACAGAACCAATGGTGAAGAAGTTCAGAACTAGGGTCTCTTCGAGTAAAGTATTAAACCCCCAACCCATTGCATCTTTTGTCCCCCACACTCACTCAATGGTTAGATCAACCCCCATCATCCATATTTAGGACGACCTTGATCCTAACACCCATAAATCCACCATCATCATTGAGCACCCTCCATCACCACCACAACCTCAGTCACCACCCCCAGAAACCACTAACCCACCCCAATCCACTGGTCCATAGTCGATGCAGCTTGATCCCCTAGAGCAAGCGAAGTGAGAACGCCCAGAACAACCAGGAGTTTCGTGAGCCGAGACCAGAAGGTTCTAGTCCAAACCAAAAAGTACTAGAGCATAGCCTATAGCTCACTGGTCTGAACCCAAACACCCAAGACCATCAGATTGTGCCTTTTGTGTTAGAAAAGGACACCCAAATGGTGGAGGAGCCACAAGCTCAAAGTACCCAACACATCCCCTCAATGGCCAAGGTTGAGGGTGGTTAGAGAAGCACAATGCAGAGAGGTGATGCAATTAAATGGGAGGAGATACCAAAGGTTCAGAAGGAACCTGAGTCAACTTCCAGGAAGAGAACGACATCCATGCAGGAACAGATGGAGCTAGTTCTCCAGAACCCTCAACAGTGTGTAGACTTGCTGCAACTCTGCCTGGAAAGAACAAAGTTTTTGACACTCTTTCCCTCAATGTTAAGGTTGAGGCTTGTGCCAGGACCATCAACAGGGGAGGAGGAGGTATAGACCTGCTCAGATCATTCAACTTCCAGTGGATTTCCACTGCAGACTTGAGAATCCAAAGACATAGCCCCTTCATCCACTGACCTGACACAATGGCCATCGACACACTTGGTTGGAATGATCAGAGCATCCATTGATCAACTAGAGTAGAGGCTCCATCAGGCTGAGAGGTCTACCAAGGTCGCAAGGAAGGAAGCATTCCTTGCGCAAGAATCCAGACAATAATAGGAACATGCCAAGGTCTAGATCAAGCACAAAATGGAAAGAGTGTAGGAAAAACTTGCTGAAGCCTAGCTGAAAATTCAGAAGGTCGCACCCCAACTTCCTGAAGCTAAGGATGTAGGAGAGCTAGAGCATCATATTTAGCTTCTCCAAGGAGCATGGTCACAACTTGCCATTCGTGTTGAGCATCTAGAAGTACAGTTGCGGAAGACTCAGCAAGAAGAAGAAAAAAACCTCGGAAGCTATAGGAGCAGATGGAAAAGGTAGTTCTAGAAGGAAACAATGCCCGAGCAACACTACACAAGCACACAATTGAGTGCACAAGGATTTTCAGGGAAGTGAGCAATTGGATGGGCATCATCGCTAGATGAAACCAAACCTTGGAGGATGTGGGCACGAAAATCCAAGTGCTGAATGAAGATTTTGCATCCATGATGGATTCACTGGAGGATTAACAAAAGTTCGACCAGATCCAACAAGAGGATAACGAACTGAATGCCCTGTTTGAGGCACAATCTGTAGCAAAGAAGGAGCTATGCGAATTCTGGCCTGTCATTCAGACAATGCACATGCAGATGCATCAAGTTGATGCAATAATAGATTCTGCATGGAATTCATTGGTTGCATCCAAGCCCAAGGGATGTATTACAGAGGTGACCCAATAATTCGTAGCAGAGGCATCACTCCTTGCCATGAAGTGGCAGGATAAAGTTGGAAGATTTCAAGGAGTGAGGAAGCGAGCCTTGGAGTTGGTCCCAGAGTTGGGCCCTTCATTTGAAGAGAAAAAAGAAGAGAAAGCGCAAGAAGAAGAGGAAAAGGAAGAGGAAAAGGAGGACAAGGGAAAACAACAGTTGCTCTTGGAAGATGTGAAAGAGTTGATTACTTGAATCGAGGGAGAGTCAAGGTTTGTGGTCGGAGCTTGTTGGGCCCTTCATTTTTGGATAAGTAATTGTGCAAGTTTTGTCCTAGTATGAGTTGTGCAAGCTTCAGAAGAAGCTGGACAATAGTGTAAGGAGAAGGAACAAAAATCAGTTATGAAAATGACAACGCAACACTAACAAAGAAAAAGAGGTTGCAACATAACAAGAAAGCGTGCAAGCCAAGATAAAAGACACAACCTAGCTTATAGATAGGGTTGAACAAGATTGTAAAAGGTTGTTTTCAATTGGGTTAAGTCGGGCTGGCTATTGTTGATTTTATTTGGTTACTTGATATCGCAAATGTAAGGTTCTGATCATAGTTATTGTATGAGGCTGAGAGGTCAGAGTTCTGAGTCTGTAATGTAATCTGTAAACCTATTCGGGAGTTAGAGCTCTGCGACATGGGTCTAGAGCCAGGAGTCTGTAACAGAGCGCTACCGTGTGTCTCTGAGTTTGTAAATGAATAAATATATGAAGATAATATGAAGAAGGATCTAAATTTTTAAAATATGTTGTGTCTTTCTGTTTTATACTTATGCATTGCAGTACTTCCTTATGGTTCATGAGTTCCACATGATGTCTCTGTGTTTAAATTATTGTTTACAACACAAGTAGTTCCAATTCTTGCACATATGAGTTTAGATCTATTCTGTAGTTAGATGTCTTGCGCAAGATCAGGATGAATCTTGAAGGTTCTGTGAATCCTCCTAAGTCTTTTCCTTGCCCTTCCCTATCTATTTGTCTCAGGAGTGCTTCAGGTGAGACTTCTTCTCTTTGGAGGAGATAAAAATGCCAACGCTCTAGACTACTTAGTACCTTTTGTTGGTAATCTAAGAAGGACTTTGGTTTGATCAAACTTGCACCAACACACTCCTGGGGTTCTTGTTATGGGACCAAGTTGTTAGAGCCATGGAAAAATACCCTATTTTTCCCTCCAGTGTATTTCCGTGATTCTTGGTCAAGGACCAAGCATTTTGATGGTATAATTTCCTAAGATGTTCTCTAGGGACCCTAGATGTGTTCCAAGGAATTGTTGCTCAATGCTTGGATTGATCCTTGGTTGTGTATCTTGGTAGTTAATACCCTAGTTGTGATCAGGGGCCACTAGATGTGTTATGGGGTATCCTAGTCCAGGACTAGGCATTTTCTTGGTTGAGTACCAAGACGAGATGATGTGTGACCTTATTCTCTCTTGGTATGGTCCATGTGACCTTGAAGCAATTAAGAAGAAAGGCATGATCACATCATTGACCCTCTTCGTATTATGAGATGATAAAAGCTTATAATTTATATCATGAGACTCATGTGGACAAATATTCCATTAAAGAAGAACTTAACATTTGACTTTGTCTTATTATTTATCTCGAAACCCCTCTCTTTTACTTGTCTTATTTCCTTGTTGACTTTTTTATTTGCCATTTAATGTTTTAAATGTTAAAGTATTATTTTTTTATTTGTTAGGTATAAAACCTAACTCTAAGGTTATGGAAGTAATCTAAACTTTCTATCCCTAACCTACGTACCTAAAACTATAAAAAGGAGTGACCTATTGATCACTTGACACTCACATTGTAACACACCCACTACGGCATAAGAAATTTTTTTCTTTTCCTCAAGGGATAGAATCCCCAAAGTCCTATGGGGGCCTAGCACAGGCTAGTTCTTCCCTATTCACCTCCCTATGATCGTGGGTTAGGACCACAGGCCAAACAAACCAGGCGCCTTTTCGTGTTTCGTGACTCAACAATACAAGTGAGTCCAATCTTAAAGGTAGAATGGCGAGGGGGCTCTGGAATGAAACCCTAGCCGTAGATCTGGGCGCGCTCTGGCCGTCTAGATCTACCCACCGCTTAACGACAAAGCACTAGATCCCTTTCTTTAGTCCCTATCTTGATGGAACCACATATGCATCTAAATGCAAGTGCCTTTCACAACTCGCGACCTCGTGAGTCGTGAGTTGAAGACACTCAAATTTTCTTCACCAATCGCCGATACCTGAGATTCTGATATGGTATGGCCCCTCCTTATTAGCGTTCTCCATGCGTGACCATTGGCTAGGGATAACTACTAGCCTTGCTCGCAACTTGCAAGTTCACGAGTTGAAAGGTTGAACCTCTGGGCCCCTCTTTTACAAAGCCCCGAGACACGAAAGTCAGAGAAGGTTTGACTCCTTCCGGGCTTCTCGAAACTTGCAACTTCATGACTTGAGTTGTTGGGCCTTTGTGCTCCTTTCTTATGAGAACATGAAGTACGAGAAGTCAATAAGATGCTGACTCTCGTTTTCAAACGACACATGTCCACCACCTATCACCACTTCTCCCTCTCTCTGGGCATCTTATCGTTACACCACCCGTCAACTACGTGGGTCCCACCAAGCGGACATGCCACGTGTTGCACAAGCTCTCGCAACTCGCCAGCTTGGGACTTCTACAGTCGAAACTGATTCCCCTCAACCTTAGAGACCCCAATATGCGATATGGCGAGGAGGTATTGACTTAATGGTTGCTCCTACTCCTCACCATTCATGACTTCACGACTCCAAGGGTTTGGTATTCCACCTCCAAACTCATGAACCCCCGATACGTGATGTATCGAGACATCAGATCCCATGGATGTCCTTCCTCTTTGATCAATGGAACAAATCACATCGCGATCTCGGGACTCGGGACTTCGTGACTCCAAGAGCCTAGTCTTCCACCTCCAAACTCACGAATCCCCGATACACGAAATGGTCAGATCTCTGACACCTGTCCTCCAACATGGACAGTCCTGATCCTCTCATGACTTTGCCACTCGCAAAGTCGAAAGACTTCTCTCTATGACTCCCGATGTATGAATCCCCAATATGGGTGATCTCGTGACACGCGTCCACTCTCAGAGGAACGACTCAGATTAAGTCAAGATGCTCACCTCTGTGAGACTTGGTGCCCGAATATCTAAAATGGATGATTCTGCGACACGCATCCCCCTGTAGACAAATGACTTAGATTCTTTCACCCCTTCGGGACTTTTCCTTTCACAGCCTCGCGAATCTTGAGGCAAGGGTTTTAACCCTTTAACTCGTGAATCCACGAAATGAGATTTCGCGAGTGATCCAACGGTCCTTGTCGACCCAGATCCTATGGTCCGATTTCTCCTGAACTTAAAACTTGAAAATAGGCTTACCGTAACTCCCTTGCTCCTCTGCAAGATCTGATGGCTCTCGGGACTTCACGAATTCTCCACGGAGAATTCCGACCATCCAATGCCTCCTTCACGACTCTTGTGAAGCGAACACGGTATTCCTTCGCTGCTATTTCAGCATTTCAAGAGGATCATTCTTCCTTGTACAGGGTTACTAAGACTTGTGCCTTCAAATCCTTTTTCCAGGTTCTTGGTGAGATTTCTAAAAAGGGAGTCTCTATGGGGAGATCTATCCAGGGTATTACCTGAGATGGATAAGGGTATAGATTTCCTGAGAATATACTTGAAGTCTGAATTAATTCAATATGCGCGTAAATAGCGATTTATAAAACATAAGCTATACATAGTCTTTCCATTATAAGCATGCAACCACCATTTCTAAATCAGAACACTACACAGGAAGTCTTATACTCAAACCATTCATAAAATTGCATAGACTGTGAGCATACATGTCAGCATATAAATTTCAAGATGAAATATGTAAAACACTTATCGGAAATAACACTAGATGTGGATGCAACTGCTGAGAGGGGTGCTCGTTTCCACCCAACTGTAGGCTCAGCGACTCCCAACGGATTTACCACTAGCCACCCCCGAGCTGAGACCACGATGCTATGAGACTGTGTCTCGGTTTACTAGTGATCGAGAATGAGGGTTACTCTCCCCCTTCTCTGCTATCACTCGCTTTGCATATCTCCAGAGTTCTTCCTCCTTCCCTCGCGTTTTCCCCCTTCTTGCTCCCTTCTCACGCATTTCCCTCTTGTGAGGTTGCGTGTGGTACGATTTCTCTTGCGGTGGTCAAGCCCGAGGCTCCTACAGATGGGCAATTCACTTCCCTCATCCCTCATTAATTCCTGAGGAGCCATCTACCTACCAACCTGCGAGTAATTTATTTCAGGCTAGCAAGCCGCTCTTGGTTCTCCGGGCCAGTGAAGTCCAAATACGGTATTGGTTTCGGTGGATGTTAACGCCACCTTTCCAGGTGCCTTCCACCACCTTTCTTCAACCATCGTGGTCTCTTTTTCAACACACCCCCTCTTTACAGTCCTGCAATATATATATATATATATATATATATATTCATAATATTATTCACATTCATTGACCTTTTTCACAAGGTCCATTCACATCACACATTCACATTTTTGAGTTTGCCACAGTTCTTGGCCAGTATAGTTATTTTTAGAAACTGGGGGAAACAGAGTGTTACAATTCCCTCCCCCTTAAAGGAACATCATCCTCGATGTTCTTATCTATCAACATGACATGCATGTACATAAGTAAACAAAATCGGATATGCTTGTCTCATGGAATCCTCCATTTCCCACGTAGCTTCATCTGGGCCAAAATGTCTCCCATGCACCTTGACTTGTGCAATGGTTCAGTTCTAGAGTGGGGTTTCCTTTATATCTAGTATGCACTCAGGTTCTGGTATAAATTCTCCCTCCGGTTCCACCTGGATCACAGACCAGTCAATTATATGATTAGCATCATGTACATATTTCTTCAATATTGAAACATGGAAAACATTATGTGCTTTTACTGTGGGAGGAAGTGCTAGATTATAGGCTACAGGTCCCACTCTATCTAGAACCTCAAAGGGTCCACAATACTGAGGTGCCAACTTGGCACAAGCTCCCATTTTCAGGGAATTCTTCTTATGACTAACTTTGAGATATACATGGTCTCCCATCTTGAACTCTCTTGGAGTTCTCTTTTGGTCGGCATAACGTTTCTGTTGGTTCTGAGCGAATTTTAGTTTTTGTTTTATCTGAGTCACCTGTTGTTCCATTTATTTCAACATGTCAAGTCGAAAAGAAATCCTATTTATGGGATTACTTCAGCTGACTAGAGTGTTACACGGTCTACTATAGAGGACTTCGAAGGGACTCATCTTTAAGGATGCTTGGTAGCCGTTGTTGTAGGAAAATTCTACCAGTGGCAGGTAGTCTTCCCACTTCTTGGGTTGATACATTACATGCATCCTTAACATATCTTCTAGTATTTGATTCACTCTTTCTGTCTGTCCATTGATTTGAGGGTGATAGGCGGTGCTAAACAACAACTTGGTCTCTAAACCAACCATTAGTGATTTCCAAAAGTTGGAAGTAAATTTCGTGTCTTTGTCAGACACAATCTCTTTTGGCATACCATGCAGTCTGAATATCTCTTTCATGAATACCTGGGCGATATTGATTGCCTTACAGGTCGACTTGATGGGGATGAAGTGAGTAGAATTGCTCAATTTTTCCACCACCACCATAATGGCATCATTCTGTTTGGTTGAGGTTGGTAATATAGTGATGAAATCCATGGAGATGGTTTCCCATTTCCATTCTGGGATTGGTAAAGGTTGCAATAATCCTGTTGGGTGTCGATGTTCTACTTTAACCTGTTGGCATTCTATGCATTTGGCTAGGTACTCGGCTATGTCTTTCTTCAATCCAGGCCAATAAAATTATTTCTTGGTGGCTATGATCATTTTCTGGTATCCTGGATGACCTGAGAAGGGTCTTTTATGTATTTCATCCATAATGAATCTCTTCAAGTCGTCACAATCTGGGATATAAATTCTACTTCTGTAAGTGAGCAGACCTCCTTCGGTCTTCTGGTAGCCTTCATATTTTACTCTGGTGGGTTCTTGCTGTAGGTACATGGTCATGGTTTGGATGAAGGGATCTATTTCTTGTGCATTTATGATTCTTTCCTTGACATCTATCTTGCAGGTGCTCACCGCTGCCAGGTGAATTGTTTTCATACTTCTGCTAAGGGCATCGACGACCCTATTTTCCTTTCCTTTAATGTGTTTGATTTCGAAATCAAACTCGCTAAGTAGGGCCATCCACCTAGCTTGTCTAGCATTGAGCTTGGTTGATCAAACAGGTATCACAATCCATAATGATCTTTCATAAGTACAAATTTTCATCCCAGGAGGTAATGCCTCCACATTTTCAAGGCATGCACTATGACAGCCAGTTCTAAATCATGGGTCACATAGTTGACTTCATGCTTGTTCAATTTTCAAGATTCATAGCAGATCACACTTCCTTTCTGCATAAGAACGCCTCCGAGCCCTTCCTTATAGGCATCTATGCACATGAGGAAGTCAGCTTCTGGATCGACGATCTTCAACATGGGCGCATGGGTCAGTAGATGTTTTAGGGTTTGAAATATTTCTTCACATTTATGTGTCCACAGGAATGTTGTCCCCTTCTTTTGGAGGGCAGTGATTGGACAACCAATCTTGGAGAATCCTTTTATAAATCTCCTATAGTATCCTGCTAATCCCATAAAGGATCTAATGTCCGAAACATCCTTTGGGGTAGGCCATTCCATGATAGACCTGATTTTGTCAGGGTCTACCGCTACTCCTTCTTCGGAGAGAACATGGCCTAAGTAATGTATTTGCTTCTGGAAGAATTCACATTTGCTGAATTTGGCATAGAGCGGATGTTCTCTTAGCACTTGAAACACAAGTCTAAGATGCTCTTCATTCTCTTTTATGTTCTTGGAGTAAATTAATATATCGTCAATAAAAACAAGCACAAATTTGTCTAGGAACTTGTTGAGTACATTGTTCATCAAGCACATAAAAGTGGCAGGGGAATTGGTCAACCCAAATGGCACTAACACAAACTCATAGTGGCCATACCTCATTTGGAAGGCAGTTTTATGGATGTCTTCATCCTTGATTCAGACTTGATGGTATCCCGACCTCAAATCAATCTTTGAGAAAATAGACACACCCCCGAATTGATCGAACATGTCATTGATCCTGGGCAAGGGGTACTTGTTATTTATGGTTACCTTATTGAGTTTCCTATAATATATACATAGTCTAAGGGTACCATCCTTCTTTTTCATGAACAAGACTGATGCTCCCCATGGAGACATGCTGGGTCGAATATAGCCTTTATCCATCATTTCTTTTAATTGCATCTTGATTTCAACTAACTCGGGTGTGCTCATCCGGTAGGGTGTCCTAGACACCAGCACCGCTCTTGGTTCAAGTCTATCGAGAAGTCTATTTCCCTTCTCAGAGGTAAACCTGGTACCTCTTCCGGAAACACATCTCTGTATTCTCTCAGGATAGGGTGATCGTCAAGGCTTGATTTGTCACCTTCGATTGTTTTCAACACCTGTATTGCATATAGGGGACATCCCTTTCGGCAATAATTTCTCATTTTCAAAGCTGATATTTGTCTCATTGAGACAGGTTTTCAGATCTCTTGAAGGGTTATCTTTTTCTCTTCTTTACTTACACATTCTAAGGTTTTATGGTAACAGTCCAATCTGGCTTTATGGGTGGCTAGCCAGTCCATACCAATCAGTAGATCATACGATCCCAGGGGTAATAAGTTAAGGGTTGTTTGGGTGGGAAATCTACCCAACATCAATTGGCAGGCTGGTATAACTTCTGCTACCCTTCTTTTGGTGCCAGTGGCTAACTGTACTAACCATGGCTTGGTATGTTTTTGTGGCTGTAGTTTACACTTATCAACAACTTTAGGGGCTATATAACTCAAATTTGAACTAGGGTCAATTAAAACATACACTAGATGGTTGGAAATCATACCTTCTATTTCCACTACTGAAGCTTGGTGGTCGGCTTGGTTATTATCCAAGGCTGCATAAATTTGTGGCACACTTCTAGTCACATCATTGACGGTAGTAGCTTCTTGGATGTTATAAATCCACCGAATATTCTATTGTCGATGTGGGCAATCTCTTAGGATATGTTCTTCTCTGCAACCCCAACATTTCAAAGGTTCTCTCTTTGGGTTATCAGTCTTCACTGATATGGGTCCAAAATTTTTATTTCCGCCCAAGGAGGGAAAATTCTACTGGTGCATACTCTGGGCTAGAAAGTTCATTCTTGGGTTCTTCTTGTAGTTCTTAAATCTTGGGGATTTAATTCCCCTTTTCTGAAATCTTGAAATATTCTTCTATTTCCATCCTTCGCGAGGTTCTACTCGATGCCCAAACTGTTCATGACAATAGGTTGCCTTTTGAATAGTGTCTTCTAGAGTCTTTGGCTCATCAAATTCAATTCTATTTTGATAGTCCTTAGGTAGTCCACTGATGAAGCATAGCACCTTTGCCTTTTTCGCCTTGATATAGGGTACATACCTCAACAAATCGAGGAATTTTTTGACATATTCTTCTATAGTAAGTTGTCCCAGTTTGAGTTCATAAAACTCTTTAGTCTTTTCGTCGAAATATTTTTCCGGCAGATACTTCTTTTGGAAGTATTTCTCAAACCGTTCCCAAGACAGGTCCTCTTCACGAACCCCTTTCATATTCTTAAGGTCTTCCCACCAAATGGAAGCCTTTCTGTTCAAGTTGAAGGTGGCCACTTGGGCCTTGGCCCTTCATATTCTCTGAAAAGTCATGGACTTTGAAATACTTCTTTAGTCCAAGAAGCCATGCCTCTACTTCCTTTCCCTTCTTTATTTCACCGTCGAAGGAGGGTGGTTTGGCCTTTCTAAACTCTTTGAATTTTCAACCTTTGGAAGACTTTTTCTTCTTCTGTTTTCTTCGGGGATAGGAACTAGTTCTTCTGCTAGAAGAGCCCTCTAAATCGCCAACTTCCCTCTCAGAGGAATTATTCAACACTTGTCCTTTACCTCTGGGGTGGACTTTTTTCGAGGTGCTCCTCTCAGTGTGGCCATTGATATGACCATGTTTTTGAGTTTCAAGTTCATGCTGCATTTGTCTTTGTAGATCGGATAAACTTTGTATTAAAACTACTTTAATTTATGTTTTCTTTTCTTGTTCTTTCATCATCCTTTCATTGTCGGCCTTGCAGCTTTGTAATTCGACCATGAGACTCCTCACAGTCTCGGCTAGATCTGGAGGGGTCCCTGCTGCCCTTCTTTCATTAGACTCTTCGTTTCTATTGTGGGAGCCCTCTCCCACTTCATGGTGAGTCACCATACTATGCGTTGATAATTTCCCGTGGTTAATCTTCTGCTTGTGTGCAAAAGGAAAAATGCTGGTTGTTAGTCAATATTTATATGTATTTATAACCAGTACATAATTCATATTTTCACATGTACACACACACAATAGGGATTTTTCATTCTTAACTTCGTCTTTTTGATTAGGAAGGTTAAGATAGGGGGTTACTCTTTTTTTTAAGAGTGTTATGAATGGAGCTTCTGCGCAACTCATTCATGAGCCCAAGCAAGCCAAGTGTTGTAACCATGCTCTGATACCAATTTGTAACACACCCACTATGGAATAATAAAATTTTCTCTTTTCCTCAAGGGAAAGAATCCCTAAAGTCCTATGGGGGCCTAGCGCAAGCTAGTTCTTCCCTTTTCACCTCCCTGTGATCGTGGGTTAGGACCACATGCCAAAAAAACTAGGTGCCTTTTCATGTTTCGCGACTCAATGATACAAGTGAGTCCAATCTTAAAGGTAGAATGGCGAGGGGGCTTTGGAATGAAATCCTGGCCGTAGATCTGGGCACACAGATTCTGGCCATCCAGATCTACCTGTTTCTTAACGACAAAGCACTAGCTCCCTTTCTTTAGTCCCTATCTCGATGGGACCACATACACGCCTAAATGTAAGCGCCTTTCAAAACTCGCGAGTCTTGAGTCGAAGACCCTCAAATTTTCTTCACCAATCATCGATAATCGAGATTCCGATATGGTATGGCCCCTCCTTATTAGCGCTCTCCATGCGTGAACAATGGCTAGGGATAACTAGTAGCCTTGCTTTCAACTTGCAAGTTCGTGAGTTGAAAGGTTGAACCTCTGGGCCCCTGTTTTACGAAACCCCGAGACGCGAAAGTCAGAGAAGGTTTGACTCCTTCCGGGCTTCTCATAACTCACGACTTCACGACTTGATTTTTTGGGCCTTTGTGCTCCTTTCTTACGAGAACCCGAAGTATGAGAAGTCAACAGGATGCTGACTCCCATTTTCAAATGACACATGTCCACCACCTGTCACCACTTCTCCCTCTCTCTGGGCATCTTATCGTTACACCAACTGTCAACTACGTGGGTCCCACCAAGCGGACATGCCACATGTTACACAAGCTCTTGCAACTCGCTAGCTCAGGACTTCTATAGTCGAAACTGATTTCCCTCAACCTTCGAGACTCCGATATGCGATATGGCGAGGAGGTCCTCATTCAACGGTTTCTCCTACTCCTCGCTATTCGAGACTTCATGACTCCAAGGGTTTGGTATTCCACCTCCAAACGCATGAACCCCCGACATGCGATGTATCGAGATGTCAGATCCCATGGCTATCCTTCCTCTTTGATCACCGGTCCAGATCACATCGCGATCTTGTGACTCGGGACTTCGTGACTCTAAGAGCTTGGTCTTCCACCTCCAAACTCACGAATCCCTAATATGCGAAATGGTCAGATCTCTACCACCTATCCTCCAACATGGATGGTCCTGATCCTCTTACGACTTCGCCACTCGTGAAGTTGAAAGACTTCTCTCTATGACTCCTGATGTCTGAATCCCTGATATGGGTGATCTCACGACATGCGTCCACTCTCAGATGAACGACTCAGATTTCCTCGGGACTTCGCTACTTGCAAAGTCAAGATGCTCGCCTCTGTGAGACTCGGTGCCCAAATCTTTGAAATGGATGATTCCACGATATGCATCCCCCCGCAGACGGATGGCTCAGATTCTTTCTCCCCTTCAGGACTTCGCCTTTCATGGCCTCGTGAATCTTGAGGCAAGGGTTTTAACCCTTTAACTCGCAAATCCATGAAATGAGATTTCGCGAGTGATCCAACAGTCCTTGTTGACCCAGATCCTACAGTCCGATTTCTCCCAAACTTAAAACTTTCAAATAGGCTTACCGTGACTCCCTTGCTCCTCTGCAAGATCTGATGGCTCTTGGGACTTCGCGAATTCTCCATGGATAATTTTGACCGTCCAATGCCTCCTTCACGACTCTTGCAAAGAGAACACAGTATTCCTTCACTGCTATTTCGAGATTTCAAGAGGATCATTCTTCCTCGTACAGGGTTACTAAGACTTGCGCCTTCAAATCCTTTTTCCAAGTTCTTGGTGAGATTTCTAAAAAGGGAGTCTCTATGGGGAGATCTATCCAGGGTATTACCTGAGATGGATAAGGGTATAGATTTCCCGAGAACAGACTTGGAGTCTGAATTAATTCAATATGTGCATAAATAGCGATTTATAAAACATAAGCTATACGTAGTCTTTCCATTATAAGCATGCAACCACCATTTCTAAATAAAAACACTAAACAGAAAATCTTATACTCAAACCATTCATAAAACTACACAGACTGTGAGCATACATGTCAGCATATAAATTTCAAGATGCAAGATGTAAAACACTTATCGGAAATAACACCAGATGTGGTTGCAACTGCTGAGAGGGGTGCTCGTTTCCACCCAACCGTAGGCTCAGCGACTCCCAACGGATTTACCACTATCCACCCCCAAGCTGAGACCACGATGCTGCGAGACTACGTCTCGGTTTTCTAGTGACTAAGAATGAGGGTTACTCTCCCCCTTCTCTGCTATCACTCGCTCTGCATATCTCCAAAGTTATTCCTCCTTCCCTCATGTCTGCCCCCTTCTCGCTTCCTCCTCACGCATTTCCCTCTTGTGAGGTTGTGTGTGGTGATATTTCCCTCATGGTGGTTAGGCTCGAGGCTCCTACGGATGGGCGGTTCACTTCCCCCATCCCTCATTAATTCTTGAGGAGCCATCTACCTACCAACCTACGAGTAATTTATTTCGGGCCAACGAGCCGCTCTTGGTTCTCTGGGCTAGTGAAGTCCAAATACGGTATTGGTTTCGGTGGAAGTTAACGCCACCTTTCCAGGTGCCTTCCACCACATTTCTTCAACCATTGTGGTCTCTTTTTTAGCATACCCCCTCTTTGCAGTTCTGCAATATATATATATATATATATATATATATATATATATATTCATAATATTATTCACATTCATCGAACTTTTTCACAAGGTCCATTCACATCACACATTCATATTTTTGAGTTTGCCACAGTTCTTGGCCAGTATAGTTATTTTTACAAATTGGGGGAAATAGGGTGTTACACACACACTCTCTTAATCGAGTTTTAGACTAAGGTATTTTTGTGACTCTTCTTGATTAGGTTGCTAAATGGATGTGACTCTTTTGGATAGGTCTCTCAGCTCCTCCTATGTGTATTTCTTGTATGCTCTAGCCATTGTGGGTTTATCTCCTTCATCCTTGTTCTATTTATCCTACCGCTGACCTAAAAAGGTTGTTCCCAACTAGCCATAAAGGGTGTTCTTATTGTTGTTCTGGTACCTTATTATTGTGCCACCTTTGCTTCCTTATTTGTGTTGCCTTGCTGCCTTAATGATGCCATCTTGACCATCTGATGGTTCCACCCTTGTACGTTTCCTCTCCTTGTCTGCAAGTAGCCCTAGTACCTTGAAAAAGGTTTGTTAGGGATGCCCTAGAACTGCTGGTATTTTTTCCTTTGTTGTAGCATACCTTTTTGTTTCTTAGGATGAAAATATTAAGGTTGTTTATGGATTCTTTTCCAGGCACTAGGCTGGACAGTGGTGTCCTGCTTTCAGTCCTATTACTTGAGAGTGGCATGACTTTTTGATTCTCAGCCAACTGAGTTATTTTCTGGTCTAATACCCTAAAAGTTCTTCTTGGAATTTGTCTTGATGATCATGATGAGATCTACCCCGAGGGTTTGATCCATGATCGATTACTTTTTTCTGAGCATACATTAAGGAAGGTAACAAATACTTATAATGCATTTTGTTCTTTGTTTGGATAAGGTAATACTCAAATCTATATTTAATTAGTTATGTTATTATGCATCAGAAATTTTAAAATGTGTTGTTGATCCATAATTACAGTAACAAATGTTTGGAAATTAAATAAAATTATTTCTATTTCTAGCTAGTCTACTTTTTTCCCTTAAATTCTAACACTAAGGTATATATGTTCCATGACCTATGTATGGATCTCATTTCAAACAAACAAAATATTATTTTCACGGGATTTTGTGATTATTATTGATTACATTAGTCTTTGTTCCTTTCCCCTTTTCATTCTCTTAACTGAAGGGAATCAAAATACTAGCAATTCTATAACTCATTGGTTAGATTGGTGTTTGTTCCTTTCCCTTTTTCCTTCTCTTAACTGGAGTGAATAAAAATCCTAACGATTCTAGTACTCCTCTCAAGTGACAATTGGTAATAGAAGATATATGGTCACATCCCTTATTGTGTGGAATTGTTATCCAAGCTTCTCTCCTCCCCTACAACCAATAATTAGAATCCGATACTTGAGGTTAGAATTAGTAAAGAATAAACTTTCATAAATGTAGGCTTCCACAAATACAATGTAAGGAGGTGCTACATCACAAGTAACATCATCCTTCATAAATTTTATGCCATATGTTACACTTTTAAGTTACTCAAAATATTATCTTTGCCAATATCAACAAAGGGAGTATCATTGTAAATGCTCGATAGTGTCCAGATGAAGAGATGTTGGATTATCTATTTTCATGTTTTCTAAATTCCATTATTGATTATGACATCAAAGAGTTGGCCATTAACCAAACATTCATTGTTAAACAAGTTAGTTTGCTAAAATTGATTTTTTTTAGACTTCAACAAGTGAGAGATTTTTCATTAACCAATGTCAACTTTGTATTTTGTCTGAGATGTTTGAGTAATCACTTCCTTAATTATCAACATTTATCAATAGATTTTGAATTTGACTTATGCCAATCTCACTAAGTGATTCACTGGGAATGTTTTTTTCTTTGAGGTTGATTCATTTTGGAAGCCTATTAGTTCAAACCCTCTTATTGAATATATTGTGTACATTGCTAGCATCGAGGTTGACTATAAGATAGATACTTGTCATGCTAATGTCTAAGGAGGTCATGGAAAACCTCATGTTAGTGGATATTGATGTTTGCTTCTATTTTTATGAATGCAAGTGGGTATGTTTTTGATGTTTGCTGCTATTTTTGTGATTTCAAGTGGGAATGTTTCTCTTTATTAGATTTATTCCAAGAATTAGATAATCACTTTTTTTTCCTCGAAAAAAATTGTAATTTTATTACTATATAGTATAAAATTACATTAAAATGTATCTTCAAAAGAGAGTATCAAAGGAGTATCTCACAAGTTGAGGTCCAGTAAGTACATACACTGTGTAATATATCAACTTTCATATACATTTCAAAAAAATATGTCTATGAAAGCAGGTGACCCTACTCAAATGTGTCAGCACAATCCAGTATAGTGTGTCAATAGTAAATTGTTCAAAAAATAAGAAAGTTCCAACCAAGTATGACAACAGAAAAAATTAAAGACAGATCAGTGAGGCTGTTTAGGCTTGTCCCTCATGGAAAGTTATGTGGTAGAATCCCTGTTGACCACCCTCCATAGATTCTGTAATGTTCCATGTGCCATATGAAAGCTCTGTGCCCACTTTGGAAATCCTGTCTTCCAACATGTTGCGCTCTGTGTATATATGTTTGAAAGATATGAAGTCAAATATATTTTTTAACAAGAAAAAATCCTCCCAAATAGGCCTCAATCTCATAATATGACACATTTGTACAACATTTTCCCAATTTATAACAATCATAGAATCTCCTAAAACCTGTAAGAATTGCATCCTTTTTCATAAGCAAAGAGAAGTAGTAATTTTAGTGCCATCAGTTCTACATATTTGTTTGAGCCTCCCCCCAGGCCAACTTTGATATGGAAGAAATGTGTTTTGTATAGGAAAAGAAAAATACCACCCCCCTGACACACACAAAGTTGTTTGGGTCTTCTGGAGATGCCCCATAAAAGTAACCCCAAGGCCTAGATTTATTCACCTCCTCCTCCACCACTAATCGGATTTAAGGGCTAGATTTTTGCTGAGGAAAGTGTTGTAGTACCCCCACATATTGTACAACAATCAAATATGGGATAATTTGATAATCCTGAAAAATCACTCCGTTCCAAGTTATCCAAATCCCCCAAGCAGTGATCAAGGGTAATTCCATGATCAAAAGGGTCTCCCTCCTAAATACCAAGAGAATAGAGCCCTCTCAAAAGATATTCCTTTTCACAAACAATCAGTACCAATCAGTCTGGATACTGCTCCCCAAACACTTTTTGTAAAAGAACATATTAAGGATAAATGATCCACTGTCTCCTCACTATCTTTGCCAAGCGGACACCAGCCCAGGCCATTGAATTGTTGTTTCTGTAGGTTGTCCCAAGTTGGTATATTATTCTCTAGAATAGACCAAACCAAGAGCTTATCATTTGTTGGGAATTTTTGTTTCCAGAGGATTTTCCACCACTAATTGATCTCCTTATGGTGAATATCCACATTTAGTTGTATATAACCCATTTTTGGTGTGTAAGTACCTCCAGGATCCAAATCACAAGTCAATTCATCCTCTCTATCTGTGTTCCTGATATGAGAAAAGATAAGACCATGTGTGTATATTTCCCAATGTACAGATTGTTCCTCTAATAAGTCCAAAGTTCAGCCATGAAACCAACCCCATTGCCATATATTAGTAGTTGTGGGATCAACAAATTGGTATAAATGAAAGAAGCCTCTCATATCTAAGTCCTCTCTTATGTATTCTAGAATTATATGTGTCTGACCACTACCTTCCCATGGATAATGTCCTAATCGAACACTTCACCCATTTCCTATGCGCTAGGCCAGTCCATTACCAACCAAATCGAATTAGATAATCACTTATCACTCTTGGCCTTGAATTTTTCTTTTAAGAGTGTTTGTGAATATACTTATAGAATGATATAAATAGAACACATAGCTACTGGTCTTCCCTTACACCATATAGGTGTTGTCATCCTCAATAACATTTTCCATGGGTTGCTCGGGGTTTCCAACCGTAACAAAAGTGTCACTTGCTTGATTTTTTCGACCACCTACCTCCTCCCTTGTTTTTCTTTTGTAGCTCCACCCATGAATTCACTTCTTGGTGGTTATGGAAAGAGATGAAATTGGGAGTAGATTTCTCTTCCTTGGTATAGGTGAGTGACCAATATTCTTGACACAGGGAGGTTCTTGTTCTATAAGGTCACCTTCAAACTCTGAAGGAATACTCTAGAGTTCCCTTTAGAGTTGTTTTGTATAGTTTTCTTCAATCGACATTTTTTTTATGTCAGTTGATATGGCTAGTAGATATTGATTCTTCCTCTTGTCCATTATGAAGAGTGATTAGTCTTCCTTGTACCCATCTAGACTACTAAACCTCTTGACAAGTGCACCTACCCTTTTTTCATTGATAAATATGGCACCATGATTCATGATAATCTGGAAGTAGTGACTGCTCATTAAAAATACATGAGAGGAAAAAAGAACTCATGGGAAGTATCTAGGTGTTGTTAAAATAGAAATTACACACTAAATTTTCTAAATTACATGCTTCAGGATGCTAATTGTGAGTTTGTTTTAGTTGAAATCCTACCAATATAACATCCACATGTCTACCATTAAATACAATAGAAACATACACCAATAGTTCTAGAATGTATAATTGATTTCAACTAACTAGATCCTTTGGCTAACATTTCTTATCATTTTCCATAAGAATCTTGATGTCAACTAGTAGCCACTTTGCCTTTGTTAGCTGGACAACCATATGAGTAATTGAATGTGCATTCCCAATCTCTCACATTTCTTCTTTATTATTCTGCACCCCATGGCTTCTTCCTTCAAATAGGTCTCCACCTCTACCTCTACCTCCATGGAATATGGAAACAAATTCTAATAGAATGATGTGTTCACCAACCACTAAAGCCTTAGTGTTAAAAATACTTTTGGTAGAAACATTTATCATAGCCTAACTGAATGTATATTGAGAGTCTTCTTGGACAAGTAAGAATTGTAGAAGTGAGACTCAAATTGGTGTCAAATTAAAGGTGTTATTTGAGTAGCCTTCGTCCATATAAAAATTTTCTCTACCACTTATGCCTTCTCAAATTGGTGTCTAGATGAGTTGATGCTCATGCTAGAGTTTATGGGGGAGTCAAGTTCAACCATTATTCCTATATTCTTCAGTGTCAAGCCTTCAAAACTTTAGTGGATGGAGGGAGAAAATGGAGAGTATGCTCAAACCCCGTCCTTTCTCCAGAATAAGAGAACAATCAATTATCAACCATGATATGTTTTCAACACAGAGATGGCCTTATAGTAAGATCACACATGGAAAAGGTGGCTCGTTGCAAATGGACAAGAGAAGGGGCACACGATTGGTTGCAAATGGGTCTCGATAGAAGATGAAAGATTAAGGAAATTGTATCCTTAAAAGAACACCTTCAGTGTAATAATTTTAAAAGTAATTCAATGATCATTGACAATATAGTAGTATTGTAAACCTGCACACCCAATTGGATTAAGAAGACCAACATTCCTAACACGTTTTTATTCGAGATAAGCACAATATTTGAAGCTGAAATACAAAGTATGCAAACAAAATCACAACCAATTAGGTTAATAAGAAATAACTCAAAACATATTACATATGGTTATAAAAATTTAAATAGAAAATAAAATTAGATCATGTTTGAAGTTTATGGAGTTTAATTGTGTGAGAGTTTTATGAAACTCCACAAACTTAAAGTATTATCATGATCAACTGTGAAAATGTACTTGCTCATATTGAATTAGATATTTAACAAGATAACGATTTTGTCATATTTGTTTCAATGAAAATACCGCCTGAATCAAACACTCGTTGGTACAGAACTAGTCAAATGCCCAATAACATAGGCAATAACTGATTGAGCTCATCCCTTTGGATTAAATTTTTTGGAAGCGTCTCGTCCTACCCTCAAGTACTTAAGGGAAAGTGAGATTGTTGGTACTTTATTAGCCTTGATCAACCCACAAAGAGAAAACATATAACAAGCGAAATTTGAACTTTGAGTGGAGAAGATGACATCTCCTTTTAAACACTCAAGCTAGACCCAATTAACTTTTTAAAAATAATAATTATCATACAATATCGCATATATAATTTTATTTTATTTCAATTTATGTATACATTTTTATTTCTTTAGTTACCTAAGTGTTTTAGATGAAAATGAATATTTTTACATTTAGACATATTTTCATTAATTCTTTGGTTTTAGTATGTATAAATTTTTTGTGTTAACATATTTTGAGTGAAGAGTTTATTCTTCTCTAAAATAAAATAACAACAATAAAAACATTTATTTATAGTACGGAAAATGATTTTATAAATGTAAATATTTTTTTAATATATGTTTTTTGAAAAATGACAAGGCTAAAAAAGTTTATCAATTAAGAATATGTATTTTATTTTTAAAAACTATATATTTGAATTATGAAAAACAATATATTTATATCTTCATAAACTAAATAGTGTAATTACTACTTAAAAGAAATTTCTTATCCCACAAACAAAGAGATCTTATATATTAATTTAACACCTAACTAAACTATAATCTTAAATTAAATTATTATTATTATTCTATAAATTAACTTCGATTTAGACATAAAAATAAAAATACACATGTAAAATGCAATGCAATCTATGTTTATTTTTATTTGATATGCAAATTAATAAATGAAGATCATGTCATGACATTTATTTTCAATGTACCCATATGAATGCATATATATTAATATGCATGTGTATATATTAATAGTTATAATGTTTTCAATGTACCCATATGCATGTGTATATATTAATAGTTATAATACATTAGATATTGTGACGTATCATATTAATATTATCAATTCATATTTCAATAAACTCTACATTGAATTCGTCTCTTCTATTCTGGACTTTAATCTTATTAGTCCCCGTCGAAGGCGTAGAGGGACTATAGCGATCGATAATTCGTTGACTTCATATTAATAGTTCCTTTGACTATAAATTCTCACATCATTTGTATTGTTTGTACTATAGAAGTAAAAACATTATTTTTTATATAATAAAAAAAACCTTATATGTCATCGTCTCATTGGAGAATATATTGGAGGTCTTATTGCCAACTTCGTTGTTCCCAATGTTGTAAATGTTTAGATATCCAAAGTTTTGAGATTAGACACTCTTTTTTAATGTTTATTACATTTTTAGTGAAATGTTTACATATCGAAAGTTCTGAGCATTGATGTTTTATTATTATTATTATTATTATTAGTCCCCGTTGAAGACATAGAGGGACTATAGCGATCGATAATTAGTTGATTTTATATTAATATGTTCTTGTATTATTATTATTATTATTAGTCCATGTTTCTATTTGTATTGAAATGTTTACATACCGAAGGTTTAGAACATTAACACTTTTTTGAGGTGCTTGAATAGTCCTGTTAGCTTAAATGTTTACATAGTGTGAGGTGGTGGAACAGGACTGACAACTTAAATGTTTTCACACTAAGAGGCCCTTAAACAACCTGACAACCTTAAATCTTCACCTAGATAGGCCTCTTAGAGTACAATTTTCCTCGAATTTTTCCATACAATGTCGCAGTGAATTTGGACAATATTGTTGTTCACCACCAATTGCATAGCCATTGTATGTTTCATATTTATTCTATGCTCGGAATGAAATTTGGTCATCGTTGAAGATACATACATTGTTAACTGGTTCTTTGGGTGCTTCTTGTTCGCTGGTTCGTCAGTTGCTCCTTGTTGTTGTTTACTTCAAATTTGTAGGGTTGGGGTCTTGCATGTGCAGTTGGAGCTGTTTTTGTTTTTTGGAATTTGCGAGGTCCATGTGCTGCACCCACAATTCGACCTTCACTTTTGTCGTTCATCGTTTCAGATTAAGTTTCACTGCCATAATTTCATTTCTATTTGTTTTTTGTTGTTCATTGTTTGCATTTTGCAAGTAAGAATGTTTGATTATTTCTACTGGCATGCTTGTCATATGTTTCCAGTTCCTTCTGTGCTTGGGTTGCAAGTTGGTAATCATTGAAGATACATATGTTGTTTGTTGGTTCAGTGGTTTTTTCTTGTTGACTAGTTCATTGGTTCAATAGTTGCTGCTTGTTGTTGTTTGGCTCAGGTTTACGAGTTTGAAGTCCTGGGGTTGTAGTTGGGCATGTTCTTTCTTGCTCCCTGGTTTGTTTCTTGTTGTTTTATTTATTTTTCTTCAGCTTTGCAGGGTTGGGGTCCTGCGTTGACAGTTGGAGCTATTTATTTTTTCACTTTGTAGTGTTCAGGTCCTGCAGCTGTAAGTAGACCTGCAGTTCTGCCATTTTCTATGTCTTCCGAAGTCGAGACCGAGCACCTGTCTCATGCCCGTCTATCTTTCTCTTAAATTTTTCTCCAATTATTTTTTCTAGATCCAAACCATAACTACATTTCTTTGCAAAATGTTCTTGTAGAGGAAAATGATACTGATATGGTGCTAGAAAGAGTGGTATTTCATTCATTGCAAGTTTCATTATTTAGTTTCTATGTTGTTTGGTGTGCAACGTTGCTAGCATAGTGAATGTGTTCTCAAATGCATGACAACATTTGCATTTGCACGAAACCATTATCATTCTAGGATACTTCAGTGTTGACATGATACAATATAGTGGCATAACAAATAATTGGACAACTACATGTGCAATTAGAATGTCCATTGTCTTTTTGTTAATATAAAACATGTGCAAAATGCACTTATTAACCATATATGGTGAAATGTGCCCATATCACAATGCAACCTCTTTATCCTATACACAGACTTGTGTGAACACGATACAATTTATCTTGTACTTGAAATATGATATGCACACCAAAGATACTACAAAACTATATTTCCATGTCTCAAAGCATAGCTGGATACTTTGTTGCAGAAAACAAAAATCATTTGGCTATGGCCATGCAATTTATTAATATCTCCTGGCTTGTAATATATTTTTGATAGGAAAAACTTTAAATAATTACAACCATGGATGGAGAAAAGCAAAGGTTCATGTCTCTAACTATCTTTTATTCTATTCGTTGATTCTCATTTAGTTTATGTACATATTGTTTGTTCTTCCCTGCATACCATATTCCATTCATGTTCATTGTATTTTGTGTGTTCCCACATTGAAACAAATAGAATAGCTGGAGAAAACGAAGGAGTCTTTACCACAAGCGTGGAAGAGGAGATACAAAGGTACATGCTTGTACTATTATTCCATATTCCATTGTTTTATATTTCATTTACTGTCTATATATGTGTTCATCTAATTTATTTTATGTAGATATTGCGTATCTTCCTACATAATAACTTATCTTCATGTGCTTTGTATTTTCTATGCCGCTACATTGAAATAAATCGAAATCTATTTTTTTTTTTTACAAGTCTCCCTACATACCAACTTCCTTCATGTCCATCATATTTTTTCTACATTGCTACATTTAAACAAACAGAGTGGTTGGAGAAGATGATGGACTCTTTGTCACGAATGTGGAGGAGCAGTTACAAAGGTGCATGCCTCTACTCTTATTTCATATTCCAGTGTTTAGTATTTCATTTATTGTCTGTTTATTTGTTCTACTTGTTCTACTGCTTCATCCCTATTTTACTGTGTGTAGATACTACGTATATTTCTACATAGTAACTTATCCTCATGTGAATTGTATTCTCTTTCCTGCTACATTGAAATAAATAGAACTGTATTCCTTTATTTTACATGTCTTTCTGCATACTCACTTACCTTCATGTCCACTATATGTTCGACGTTGCTACATTGAAAGAAACATATTGGTTAGATAGGAATATGAATTCTTATATGCCACATCAGAGGGAACTGTAGTACAATATTCAAAAAGGTATACCAACTATGCTGGTAATTCAAACACAGAAAACAGGAGGGTGCATATAATATTGGACTAGAAAATGATGATTTGGCAACAATGGACCTTTGTTAAGATTTCCCGCTTCGAAACATTTCCCTTCCCATCTCTAATTTTCCCACTTTCTGTTATCCCCTTTTTTCCCCTCTTCTATACTTAACTGAATTCCCCTTCATTTTCCTCTTCTACTTTTTCTTTTTGGTTTCTTTGCTTAGTCGTCTTTCCAAAAATGTCTAGGTGCATGGGTTGGCGGAGGCTCAGGTTCACATTTATACTCATTCTTCTATATAATGAATTCGACCGATGGTTTCCTCATTCCATACTTAGCCACTTTTTCGATGGAGGGTTCTCGTGCTAGCAGGTTCAAGATTGCGCCTCTAGATTCAGAGGTTCCATGATATACAGATTGGCTGTCATACCCCCCCATCATGCCCTATTTCCTATTACAAATTTTTGCAGTCAAAACAACCGAGGCATACAATTTGACCGTAGGGTCCTCATGTTTCCTGAGTATCCCTTGACACCCTATTTCATATTCCATCTCCTTCGACCCTGTATGTTACATTCAAAATAATTATGGAGAATATAAAATGCATATTCTTATTTAGTCCTTCTGATGTTCATCTACACATGCTTGCATAAGAAAAACTTGGACTAGTGACATGGCCATGAGCAGTCAATCATCACAAACATCAACAGAATGACAAGGCCAAAGGTAAAGATGCATACATTGTGTTCCTCATATGTTTACCAAAAAAATATTCTCAGCTATTTATTCATTTATGGCATGGTAAATATGATGATGTCATCTGCAACACATACTTTGCAGTTCACAAGAAGTATCAGTGAGCACAAGTGAGACGTCAGACATAACACAAATTCCGTAGAACAAGAGGTCTGGTTGCAAAACTCTGGCTCCATAATTCATCCAAGTTGTGTGACTACTTGTACATTTATTCCAGGAAAAAAGAAAACAAAAAAATAATGCAGACTACCATTCACATTACTTTTATTGTTCAAAAAATGTCGTTAGGTCTAAACTTATAGCACCCAAAATACTATCAATAGAGGGCTTGAACAACCGTCAAACTGGACAAGTGTTTGTTGGGGACACAATGGTCATCTATAGCACCTACCTGGATAACGAAAACAAAACTATATCCATTATGCGAGCTGACATGATAGACAAGGAGGTCCTGATTACAATCACACTAACTATTCCCACTCAACTTGTCCAGAAACATGAAGAAAAGTTATTTCTAGGTAATGGGATATCCATTACAAATGTTCATATATCACCCAAAATAGTATATGAACGTGGTGATTGTGATCAGATTATATCGCTCAATGAAACAAGTATTTTGGAAAAAATTCCCGCTATTTGTTCAGAATATCATTTCGTCCCAGACACAAGTATGAGCCAACTTGCACAAAGCAACGTCACTTACCCAATCATAACCATTGGTGCAGTTGTCACAGTCGTGAGAAAACTTGGCTCGCAACACATTCTCCATATAAAATATGGAGATTCAGACAATGGCAAGGCAATGGTACCATTCTCCATATCTAGTTTTGTCCTTTACTTTCACATGTCCATGTATCTCGGTTATGTTACACAACTATTGCACTATTCCTTGTTGTAGCTGTAATTGTTCGACACCTATTGAAATTTGTTTTCCTCAATGGAACAAAAATTGCATAAAGGGAAATTTCCTCTTATGCTCTTCAAAAATATAACAAAGAAAAGGGATGTTAGATAAAGGATCTTTCTCACAACCCAAACAACATTTGTAACAGAATTGCGAACAGGCATAGTACATGATCTCAAAAAACTAACTAGATATACAAGTGTTGTGCATATACATCTACATTTTCATCCTCGCTTTTCCCATATAAATTTCCTTCAACTTTCTGCACTTTTTCTTTTTTTGGTTGTGCAGTTGTATATTATATTGTTCAATATATTGAATACTATGGTCATGTGCCCAGGTTGAGGGTGTTTTGGTTGCATCGAATACGTACTTGACCCCCTTTGAGCCTGTATGTGCCAAATGAAACTCTCCTGCTTCTTCTTCTGCTTTCATAAATGATGATACAATTGATTGTTTGCGATGCAGTAAAAAAATCCCTTACATATATAGACATTTCCTCAATGATGCCATCTAGATTGTGAGCAATACAATCGTACAATGTACAATTAGACAACCTCTGTTGCAAGATGTGCTTTCCGGGTTAGCGGAATTTCCATATGAAGCATACCTATAGAAAAAGGCGAACAATGTCTACATGCTACACAACTTTCAAATAAATAGAAAATTTACCTTAAATGAGGACAATGCAATATTACATATCAACTGGATATATATATATATATATATATATATATATATATATATATATGTTTCATATCAAGCTTTGGTAGGAAACAAAAAAATCTCATGTGTGTTTGTAATTTTTTTTCATACTCAAGTTCTTTGGAGTTTACATCTATGGATGTAAAATTTTGTTTCCAAAGATTGTCTCTTTTTATGCACTTGAAAAAACAAGGAGAATCTAGCTACAAATCAAATCGTTGTTGTTATTTTGATGTTTTTTTGCATCTTCTAGTAAGAATTTTGTATATTTTTTGAGGTGTCGAAATGAAAAAAAAAATGGTGGCTAGTTGTGGATTTTTTCGAGGAGTATGCTCCTTTTTTGGTGCCCAAATTGGAAAAATTGTTTTCCAACTATATATCCATGGCAAGATTTTTGCATTTTTTGGCTACCCAAATAAAAAAAGAAGATGATCTCCAACTATACATTTCTGGTATGATAAGTTCATTTTATCAATGCCCTAATTGAAAAAAAGGACTCAACATGGATTGAAGCATGGTCTTGATATCTTCCGAACTCACTATAGAGATTGGGGGAGTTTGAGCATTGGAATTCATACAGGCAGGTACATTTATAGCTGATGTACAAGCACATAAGATTGTTCAGTCTAGAAATGGGAAGCATGAGGAAAACCCCGATACAAAATATCCAACTTTGAATAACTCAGGCCCATCCTTTGAACCGTCGAGATGGCTTGCTCCTATGGGCAGAACCATCAGGCATTTCCAATAATATTGGAAATTTGGCATTGTTAAAACTAGTAGTGATAGAACATGGAACTATCAGAAGAAAATGTCCATTGTGATCTTGCTTCATGGTGAACTATTAATCGACAAGTTTCTTGTTCCCCATTTGGGGGTTTGTTTATAGCTGGGATACAATGGCGAAGCTTCACTGGTTTTGTGTTGTCTTGTGTTTGGAAGACTTTTTTTCATATTTCATAGCCCCGGTTATTTCCTCATGGGAAAATATACTAGATATAAGAGAAAACCAATGCCACGTTTGTTCTTTTTTATATATCAAATTGTTTGATGCATAGGTTGATGTGTACTTCTCTATGGAACTTTGTGGGATGTCACTTGGCACCTTCTGTGTTCATGCGTTTCCTTGCGCCTCGACTTTCAATACATTTGGTGTTTACTTGGCTCGTCGTTGTATGCTTAGTTCTAGAAAATTAATGATACATTCAACACCTTGGCACTTCTTATATGATCTTAAATAATATACAAGACCTTCTTTTCCTTTTAATATAATCTCTTTGACGCAAATGTGGTATGTGGCTCATTTTAGCACTTTTCCTTGATCAATGAACTTTGCAAAATTAAGCTCCAGGAATATTTTGAAATAAAAGGATATATACTATGTGAAGTCCAATGGAACTATCATATAAACCACAGGACGTTAAAATTCAAATTCGTCTTAAAATTCAAATTTGTCGTTGCTATACTTACGATGAAGATGATAGTACAATAATTTCACTTAAACATCCCAAAATTGATTTTCTTGCGGCTTTGTGATGGTTCTCTTATACAAACACATCCTGGAAACTATAAGCATGGCTCGCTTTATCTATTCCTTGATTTAAGAGATTGTTCACCTGTTTAATGAACTTCATAGTTATTGTTAAGACCATTGATGGGGATTTTTTACACCAATTCCCTCTTCTGAAAATTGCCATCACCTTTCTTTTTTCCCTCTGCTTTCCCTCTCTGGTTACTTAGTCATTTTTCAGAAAAATATCTAGGTGCGAGGGTTGGCGGATTCACGTCTTCATATTTCCAGTGATACTTTTATATCACGAGTCCGACAAAATGCTTCCATGTTTCATAACCAACAAAATTTTTGGATCGCGAGTTCCTGGATAAGTGGTTTCAACATTGCGCTTCCATTGTTCCACTGCATGCAAACAACACCCGGGCTTCCCCGATCTACATATTGGAAACCAAATTCCCCTTTCTTTTTTCTTGTTTTCTTTCCCTTTCTGGTTACTTGATCATTTTTTCGAATGTGTCATTTTTCCAAATGTCTCATGTTTTTATATACAACACCCGAAGTTCCACAATATACAAATTGACTGTTGAAGTTCGCCATTGTCCCATGTTCCATGTTACACATTTTGTAATCAAAATTTGGGATACATACAATTTGACCATCCGACCCTCACTCTCATGGGTGGAACTTGTGGCCCCATTTTCAAGCGCATCAATATTTGTTGTTCCGAGTATGTCTCATGCTTTTATATCACGACCCCGATGAACCGCTTACCCATTCCATAATTGGCCACTATTACCATCGCTAGTTTCTGGCCATGCTTGCTCAACATTGTGCTTCCATTGTTCCGCTAGTTACAAACATGACCTGAAATTCCCCGATATACAAATTGACCGTCGAAATTCTTCATTGTGCCCTGTTCCGTGTTACACATTCTGCAGTCAAAATTTCGGAGACATACAATTTGACCATCGACCCCTCACGTCTCCCAAGTATAACTTGTGACCCTATTTTGAAGATAGCCCGACTGCTTTTCATACTTGGCCATTTCTTGGAATCTCTTTCATGGATTGTTGGGTGGACAAAATGTGCAATGATTAATCTCTCTTCTCCATCCCCTCCACCTTCACACTTTTTTGTAGATATGTAATTATTAAGATTTAATGCTAACATCTCATCGTTCAAGTACCATTAAGATTGTCATTAATATTCGAAAGACTGCATAAAATTTTTCATTAATACGAATTAAACCAATATTTGTGGAGAGTTGTGTTCCTTTCCAAGTATTCATTTCAAACATCATGCAATCTCTTTCGCACGTCATCCAATTGACGCCTTTACAAAATCTCTAATCCTTAATCACTCTTTGTCGTCACTGTCACCTTCACACTTTTTTCTAAATATGCAATTAATAAGATTTAATGGTAATATCTCATTTCAAATGAATCGTGAAGATTGTCATTGATCAATGAAAGGCTCGAGGAGATCTTCCATTGATACACATTAAACTAAGATTTGCGGAGGGTTATATTATCCCTTCCAAATTTTCATTTCAAAAATCATCTGGAACAAACAAGAATTGTTGTTAACTTATGGCAACAATTCAACAACAACTATGTCAAGATATAGTAAACACCTTCAGGCATGATGACCAAAGGTTCTAGTGCTCCAAGGCATATTCTTACTACTCATCTCCCTCCACCTAGGAGAAAAAAAGGAAATGGTCCCTTGGTGCACCGAGAGATATATTTCAAGCCAAAGAATTCCAAGGCAATCATGGCTGCTCAGACAAACTGCCCACCATACTGATCATCAATTTCAAGCCCGAAGAGGATGATCTGATGGACGATGATATGACAATGGATGATGGAAATGCAGGCTATGTTCCCACTCCTACTCCCAAATTGAAATCAACCATAATGAGGAGCACTTCCCAGCTCGACGATGGCGGCCTTAACAAGACCAAAAGAAGGCGTTTCAGAAAATAAACCGATGTTGAACACAATAGCCGCTTTGCATCTCCAGAGTAGGAATTCCAGAGGTCCAAATTAGTCTCTTCTAGGTGGAAGTCTTTGACTGTAAGGAAATGGTCTCTTGATTCTCCCAGAGATATATTTCAAGCCAAATAATCATTCAATTGCGGGACCACTCCCCTGTTATTTAGATATATAATTAACATCTTAGGGGATGAGGACCTGAACTCCCACTAGTGCAAGGCATATTCCTAGTACTCATCTCCTTCCATCCAAAATGGACTAATTTGGGCCTCTAGAATTTCTTGTGTAGCTTGTGTCCTTGAAGTCTTCGGGATTGCCAACAGGTGGTCTCTTGGTGTGTCCTAACTTTCAGTTTCAGTCTCTTACGCTTTCCCTTCAACGTTTTTTGTAATATCCCTTGACCAAACCCAATTGTAAATGTAATATAAATATACTTCAGTTGGTGAGATGTTTTGACCTCATTTGATAATGCACATCATGTGGCATAGTGCGTGCATGAACTGCGCAATAAAATGATGTAATATGCACATCACAAGATACCGCGTGCAGTAACTAAAGTGCGCACAACCTTGAGGACAGTGGATACTAGGCACAGTAACTAAAGTGTGCACAATATTAAGGTCAACGAACCTTTATGTATATGATATGCATTATAGGCTGGTGAGAAAGTATTATAAGCCAGAATTCTTATGTTTTGGTATTAGGCTGGAATACCTAGATGTCAAGGGCCAATGCAACTACTTTGTACATGACTCATGATTAATATAAAATACATCACTGCACGCAGACTGACCATGATAAAAGAGATGGGGGACTGAACTTTACCAGTTAGGGAAAGGGAGGGCCAAAATTCAAGGGAATATTATATTAATATTTCCTAAAACATAAAGTATGGATAATTATTTTATCCTAAGTTCTAAAGTTTGGGACAAGTGGACAAAAGTAACTTCTGATATGACAAGTTTCAAGTTGGGGACATGCATTCATATCATGGGGGAACTTATCTCATTGAGATATTTCTCAGGGGATACCTTACCAACTATGGGAGGACCATCATTCTCACCATCACTTTTCACGAAGAGTTCACAATAATTCCTGTACACACTTAGTTATCTAGTAAATGATTCCATGACCATTTCCCTCATACATTTTGTTATCCTTGAGACAACCATTTCACCATTCCAAAGCCTGTTTCCGCACCCTTCTATTTGGTTGGTGTACCTGGTTATCTTGGAGCGATATTGAAGAAGTGGGTTGTCAGGCCCGTGATCAATTCTCTAAGTGAGAGAATTGTTGGGGATTGATTCCCGAAGGTGATAAACTGCAGCTACAGTGCTATGAGACTTCCGGTCCAGCCTGTTACTGAAGCCCTGGAAGGGAAGTGGGGCAGCCGAGGGACTGTTGAGCAGAGAAGGGGCACACTTCCTTGGATGGGACAGGCATGTGGGGAATGAGAGGCTGTAGGTTGTTAGTTGAGTGAGCACCTGAGACTGAGTCTTTCCTATTGTCCATGAGCCTTAGCCTGGATAGGAACCCTTTACCCTGGATGGAGTTCAGTCCCATCTCAGGAGTGACTCACTGTTGAGAGTGATGAACAATGTAGTCTATGGCTGGGAGGTTCGTGGATGGTCTATAAGTAGTTGGTGACAGTCTTTCTATGATAAGTACCAATTGTATGATAAATTGATATGTTGTTTTGTTATTTACATGCCTATGTTACGATTTTATCATATATGTGATTATGATTGCTTGTGTGCTTATGGGTAATTTCCTGTAAATGATGCATATCTGTAGTTACTATTATTTCAATATAAAATTTGTATGTTACAGAAAGTAATTGTTCGTTTATGTTTATATGTAAACTTCCGTGAGTGTGTTGTATGCATATGTTTTAGTTACATGCAGTTTAAAGAGTAAATTAATGTGACATTGCTTAGTTGACCACTGGGTATGCTACTGTATGTTTCGCAGTATGGGAATGAAAGTGTTCTCTAGAGTATCATTCCTAGCTTGATGGCTGGGAATGTTACCGAATGGTGTTAGAGAATGAGTGGTTGCTCTAGAGTGGTGTACCCCAGCCTAAGGTTGGTCGGGGGGGATCGTTACAGTATGGTATCAGAGCTTCAGT
Source organism: Picea engelmannii (assembly GCA_009831015.1). Classification (NCBI taxonomy): domain Eukaryota; kingdom Viridiplantae; phylum Streptophyta; class Pinopsida; order Pinales; family Pinaceae; genus Picea; species Picea engelmannii. Next base: position 233,155 of record ML789021.1, read on the forward strand.
TCAACGTTGAGCTTGGATGGGCCAGAGGGGTGCAATTGAAGTGAATATTCATAGAAAAGTAACTTTGAAGTGACTAGAATTGGAGTCACGAAGTGTCCATGGAAAAGGTTGGCGTACTGGCACGCGTGGTAAATTTGTCACCGCGCAGGAAAACATTGGTGTGCTAGTGTGCACGGTAAATTGTGGCACCACGTGGAATATTATTATGTGTAGATGCACGCGCTGAAATTAGACTTGTGTGGTAAGAACACACATAGTAAGGTGCACATGGGGTGCGCAAGTATTGCTTAACGAAGAGAATTTTTGTTAGTACGCGCATAAGCATGAGTATAAGTTGTTTCGCGACAGTGTATTAAGTAGTGTGTGCAGATACTTGAGCGCTATGGAATATGTTAAACTTGACATGGTGCATGCATAGGATGAAAATGCATGTGGAATATCAGTGCACAGTATCGAAACTGTGCGCAGTGGGTATTGGAGCACAACGCCAGAGTAGTGCGCGTAAGTGGTTGGTACGACGAGGAAGAAATACACAATAGATTTAGGTGCGCAGAGAAGCGTTTTACCTTGTAATATTGCTATGCAAGATAAATATAAATGAACAGGTCAAGTTACTGCACGCGAAGTCGCTTGGAAGGCGATGATCCTGAGTTTAAATTGCATAATAATAAAAGAAAAAGAAACACATAACCGCATCGAAGCATTAATTAAAAAGAATTCCGAGTTTTAATTTCCTCCGATTTAGACATATGAAAATAGAATATAAGATTACAAGAAAAAATTATTATAAAAGAAAACAAGATTCATAACATCACCAGATAGAAATTGTAATAAAATAGTCTAAAATCCATTTCTGTATTTATATAATTGTATTAATCACAAAATTACAAAAGGGTGATGACAACAGTTAGCCTGTTGTAAAAAGGGTCGTTTGAAGAACATGCCTATCATCTCTTGTACTCTTTACCTCCGCTACAGGCTATTCAAAATTTGCTGATACATGCTTATCTTAGTTGAAGACTTACTTTAGCTTAGCGATCTCCGCCTTTAAAGAAGAGTCTAACCAGACCGGTTGATTCTCTCCAACACTTTCGACCACTTCAACCATAGATTCCTCCTTCTTATGCCACTTACTCCTTTTCTTCTTAGCGGCTGGCCTGTTGATGAATAAATCCTTTATAGTGGGATTCAACCTGACTTCCAATCGTGAGTCTATAATCGGATCTGTGTGGAACTTAGTTTCTAGAATGTGCGCAAGGACCCTTTCCTCCTTATTCACAGGAAAGCCTAGCATGTTGCTCGAATAACCAGTCTCAATCGACTTATCCTTGTCCATGTATCTCAGGTTGGGGATATCGAATTGTGTCTTTACAGAGAGCAGGAAGTTGACTAGTTTGGATATTACTTCGGTTATGGATACACAAATATCTTCATACTTGGGCAGTGGTAATTATAGAACTCCATATATGAAGCACAAACATATTACATACAAGAGCATTGGGTTTCCATGCTCAACCAATCCATTTCGAATGATTAAATTTTGAATTTGTTACATAGCGACGTTCAACTGACGTCACATGGCTGCGAAGTATCGAACGAATGAAGCAGGGTGATCTGACTAGTCGTCGCCTATTCCACGAGTGGTGGATTTGACATGTTGAGACACGTGATACTGCATCTTGGTGAAAGTGGTTTCAACAAACCACCTTCTTGCACAAGTGCATCTCGGAAGGCACTATGCGTCTGTGTTCTCAAGACTTGGGTCTTATCTAGAATTGTCATGGTGATAACACTAGGAAACTGGGAGTGATAATGCTGATGTGTATGTTGAATCGAAATGGTGCATATTCTCATGAATTGTTGAATTGTTAGCCTGATTAGTTTCGATGGTTGCACGTTTTGCAGAATTAACAACAACTCGGTCAAGTCAGACCAGTACAGAGACCATAGGAATGGAAGAGGCACAAGGGAATTACAGTGATCTAGAGAAGAGTAGAGGGATGGATGTCCATTTGGGCATGGAAGGAACGAACTCCAATGGACATGGAGAAGAAAGGAATTAAGATATGAATATGGCTGAGACCATTAAGAATTTGCAGAGGGATGTTCAAATCCATAAATCTGATAATGAAAGGCTTATGAAAGCCAAAGAGTAGCAGGATGACTTCAACATGAAGCTATTGGAAGGTTTGAATAGAATAGACAAGAAATTGGTTAAGGAGAGCGACTAAAGTAAATCTGAGAGTCACAAATATTTAGAGGAGAAAGAAAAAGTAAAAAGTGCTAGTAGACATCACCATCATCCCCAAAGGCATTCCTATAAGAGAGCAGGCAACAACTCAAGTCTATCCCCTGTCAGAAGGTATAAGAGATCTGGGGTGGATGAGATGTGAGGAGAAATGAACACAATCAAACCTCCTACATTTGATGGTGAGCACAATAAGGATGAAGATGCTGAAACATGGTTTCTAGGCATGAGGAAGTATTTTCAATTGCATAATTATTCTTCTCATGCTGAAGATAGAATCATTATCTATCAACTCAAAGGAAAGGCCTCCATGTGGTGGGATCAACTTGTGTAGGTACAACACATTGTAGAGAAAAGTATTACTTGGAGGGAATTCAAGAAGTATTTTGAGAAGAAGTACTTGACTAAGAGATACTATGACAAGAAAATGAAAGAGTTCTTTGAACTCAAGCTTGGAAATACAACCATAGATGAATATGAAAGAAGGTTTCTGGAACTGCTGAAGTATGTCTCTTTCATTAAGGATGAGATAGTCAAGATTTAAAGGTATTTAAGTGGATTTCCATCAGTCATCAGTGACAAAATACAATATGATGATCCCAAGACATTAGAAGAGACCATAAGGAGAGCTAAATGCTTATATGACCAACTGAAAGCAAGTCCATATTTCCAAAAGGATTGGGAAGACAATAAGAAATTCAAGATGGATCAGAGGAAGAAGGGAGCTAATCCACCATTCTTCAGAAATAATCCACAATGGCAGAAAACACACAAGGAAACCTAAGTGATTGACACAGGGAATCAAGGGCCAAGACAGCTACCTATGTAATGTTGGGGTTGTAAAGGAGACCATAGGTTCAGATATTTTCCTCACAAAAGTGAAAAAGGTAGGGCTGTTCACAATGTACAACGAGTTGAGATAGTAGAGGACATGGGAAAATATGTGCCAAGGATTTATGCAGCCCTGAACAACAAGCAAGCAAATTATTAGTCCCACATAATTGAAGTGGAAGGTATGATCAACAACCAAACCCTTGCTATTTTAATTGATTCAGGAGATAGTCATATTTATATAGACCCTAAGATGGTGGAAAGTTTGTAATTGCCAAGAAGCAAGCATGGGAAATCCTGGTTGGTTCAATTGGCTACAGGGGCCAAAAGAAAAGTTAATGAGAGGGTTAAGTCATGCCTCATGGACATGAATGGACTAAAAACCAAGGTAGATTTGAACATATTACCTTTAGGTTCCTATGACTATTTAATTGGGATGGATTGGTTGGAACCACATCATGCTCTATTGGATTGTCATAAAAAATAATTCACTTGCTTGGATGAAGAAGGGAACCAAAGGAAAGTGCAGGGAATTCCCAGGGGAGTAACAGTTAGAGAAATTTCAGCATTGTAGCTGAAGAAATGTTATAGAAGAGGATGTCAATTTTTTGCAGCTCATATGGAGGAGACACCTAAATAAAAGGTGCCAAATTTGGAGGATTATGCAATCCTGAAAGAGTTTGAAGATGTATTCAAGGAAGTGCCAGGACTACCCCCAAGGAGAGACATTGATTTCTCTATAGATTTGATGGCTGGAGCAACACCAGTATCAAAGACTCCTTACAAAATGAGTACACCAGAATTGAAGGAGTTGCAAATGCAACTTGAAGAACTTATGAAAAAGGGGTATATACACCCAAGTGTATCACCTTGGGGTGCCCTAGTCTTGTTTGTGAAAAAGAAAGATGGAACATTAAGATTGTGCATTGAATTCAGAAAGTTGAATAAAGTGAATGTTAAGAACAAGTATCCTCTACCAAGGATTGATGACCTCTTTGATCAATTGAAGGATGCAAAGATATTTTCAAAGATAGATCTCAGATTAGGATACCATCAGGTAAGAATTAAAGAAGAAGATATTAGCAAGATCGCCTTCAGGACAAGGTATGGTCATTATGAGTTCACAGTGGTACCCTTTGGGTTGTCAAATGAACCAACTGTTTTCATGTGCTTAATGAATGGTGTTTTCCGAGAGTATTTGGACAAGTTTTTCATTGTCATTTTGGATGACATTCTTATATATTCCAAGTCAGAGGAAGAGCATGAACATCATTTGAGGATGGTGTTGCAAGTATTAAGGGAACATCAGTTGTATGCCAAATTGAGCAAGTGCTCATTTTATCAGAAACAAACTCATTATTTGGGGCATATCATCTCAAAAGATGGAATAACAGTGGACCCTGAGAAGATAGAAGCCATTAGAGAATGGTCAACACCAAAGAATGCGACCGAGGTCAGATCATTCATGGGCCTTGCAGGTTACTATAGGAGATTCATTGGAGGGTTCTCAAATATAGCACACCCAATCACTTCCTTGAAAAGAAAAGGTATGAAGTTTCAGTGGACGTCGGACTGTGAAAATAGTTTCCAACATTTGAAACAATTATTGACAAGTGCTCCAATACTAAGGATTGCAAACCCAATTGAAGATTTCATTGTATGCACAGATGCATGTAATGAAGGACTTGGTGGAGTCCTCAGTCAAAATGGATTCGTGATATGTTACGAATCAAGGAAGTTGAAGGATCATGAAAGAAACTATGCCACTCATGATTTGGAGTTGGAAGCCATAGTACATGCCCTGAGGAAATGGAGACACTATCTCATGGGAAAGAGGTTTGAGCTAAAAACAGACCACAATGGTCTACAATATTTATTTGATCAGCCAAATCTAAATGCTAGGAAAAGCAAATGGTTAGAATTTCTAAGAGAATATAACTTTGATATAACGCATATCAAAGGGAAAGAAAATAAAGTGGCTGATGCACTCAGTAGGAGGGTGCATGAAATACGTGCTACAACCATCAACATGTATCAGACTAATGTTAAAAGAAAAATTCTGGAGGTTGCAAATACAGATCTGCAGTATAGAGAATTGGTAGCAATTCTACAATAGGGTAATATACTTCGAAAGATGGATATTTATAAGTTGGGAGTAGATGGAATACTGTTGAACAAGAACAAAATTTTTGTACCAAATGTCCAGGACTTGAAACATATAATTTTGCATGAGATGCATAATGTTCCTTATGCAGGGCACCCTAGATATCAAAAAACCGTAGCAGCAGTCAAGAGACAATACTTTTGGCCAAGTAAAAGAGAGAGATAGTAGAATACATCACAATATGTATGGAATGCCAGAAAGTTAAAGAAGAACATAGGCACCCAACAGGATTGCTTCAACCTTTTCCCATTCTTGAATGGAAGTGGGAAGTGGTGACAATGGATTTTATTACGGGATTGCCTAGAACAAGCAAGATTCATGACTCGATCATGGTGGTAGTGGACAAGATTATGAAATATACCCATTTTATTGCACTAAAAACTACTCACAAGGCAACAAATGTCGCTGATATTTTCATGAAGGAAGTGGCACGATTGTACAAAATTCCTAAAATGATAGTGTCTGATAGAGACCCGAAATTCACCTTGAATTTATGGAAAGGATTGTTCAAAGGATTCAAAACGAATCTGAACTTTAGTACAACTTATCATCCTAAGTCTGATGGTCAGATAGAAAGAGTGAACAGGGTGATAGAAGATATACTGAGAATGTATGTGATGGACAAACCATTGAATTGGGAAGACTACCTACACTTGGTATAATTCACTTACAATAATTAGTATCAGGCATCATTGAAGATGATCCCATTTGAAGCACTTTACAGCAGAAAGTGAAATACTCCAGTAAGCTGGGATAACCCAGCTGATAGAACAGTAGTCGGGCTAGAGTTGCTCAAGGATATGGAGGACCAAATGTTAAAAATTAAGAAAAATTTGAAAGTTGCCCAAGACAGACAGAAAAGTTATGCTGATAAAAACAGAATCCATAGAGAATTCAAAGTGGCTGATCATGTTTTTCTGAAAGTGAAAGCTAACAGGAGTTCCCTGAAGATGGGAAGATGCGCCAAGTTAGCAGCCAGATTTTGTGGACCATTTGAAATCCTAGAGAGGATTGGTCCAGTTGCTTATATGATTGCATTGCCTACATCTATGTCTATTCATAATGTCTTCCATGTATCATTGCTAAAGAAATATATATCCGATGATAATCATGTTATTGATTGGAATATGATTCAGGTGGAGCAAGAAGGCGCTTTTCAAGTGCATCCGGTGCACATTTTGGATCGGAAAGTCAAACAACTCTGGAACCGATCCATAGGGCTTGTAAAGGTTCAATGGACCCGGTACGGTCTTGAGGATGCTACTTGGGAGCATGAATATGCAATGCAGACATAATACTCACATCTTTTTGAAGATTTTTGAAAAATATAATATATATGGGTGTATGATGCATTGAGGACAGTGCATAAATAAGGGGAGGGGATTGTAATATCCCTTGACCGAACCCAATTGTAAATGTAATATAAATATACATAAGCTGGTGAGTTGTTTTGACCTCATTTGATAATGCACATCATGTGGCATAGTGCACTCATGAAATGCGCAGTAAAATGATGTAATATGCACATTGCAAGATACCATGTGCAGTAACTAAATTGCGCGCAACCTTGAGGACAACAGATACTATGCGCAATATTAAGGTCATCGAACCTTTATGTATATCATATGCATTATAGGCTAGTGAGCTAGTATTATAAGCCATAATGCTTATGTTTTGGTATTAGGCCGGAACGCCTAGATGTCAAGGGCCAATGTGCCTACTTTGTACATGACACATGATTAATATAAAATACATCACTGTGCGTAGACTGACCATGCTAAAAGTGATGGGGGACTGAACTTCACTAGTTAGGGAAAGGGAGGGCCAAAAGTCAAGGGAATATTATATTAATATTTCCTAAAACATAAAGTATGGATAATTATTTTATCCTAAGTTCTACAGTTGGGGACAAGTGGACAAAAGTAACTTACGATATGACAAGTGTCAAGTTGGGGACATGCATTCATATCGTGGGGGAAATTATCTCTTTGAGATATTTCTCAGAGGATACCTTACCAATAGTGGGAGGACCATCATTCTTACCATCACTTTTCACAAAGAGTTCACAATAATTCTTGTACACACTTAGTTATCCAGTCAATGATTTCATGACCATTTCACTCATACATTCCGTTATCCTTGTGTTGGCAGCCAACTCAATTTTTTCGATTACTCTCAAAAGCTGCCTACACTCCTTGTCGTATTACGACAAACCATTGTCGCATTGTGCTAATGGACATTCATCTTATTTTTGCGATCATTACAATTCAATATCAACCCAGTTTTTCACAACTGCAAGTGTGAAAACACTTCTTTCGTTGATTAGATTGTCATCGTCTTTGGTTGATACTTGATCACTGGTTTATCATTTTATTGCTAATGTTGTATCAGACTTATGTTCTTGAGCATTCTTGATTGCGCATTTGGATATTTTTCATTGTAAAACCTTTGGGCATGAAAGTTATTGGTCTTATCTATGAAAATTGTGTAATGGATTTGGTCATATTGTTTTTATCCTTTCTTTGAACTATCACTTGATTATTATATGAAATAATTTTGATTATATGGTTCTAAGACTTTGGAGTACAAACACATATGGAATGCACCAAATACATCGGCAAGTTCATAAGGTATGTTGGCAATGGTTTCAAGGCGCATGAGTTGATCATGTTCGAATTGATACTTGACATTATGTTTGCAAAGATTGGATTATACAATGAATGATATAATCCCGAGCTATGTATTGTCACCAAACCCTGTGATTAGGCGACTAATTAAACGGTGGAATTGGCACGTTGAATCGGTAGTTAATGATGGTACTGTGTTGGTTTTAGAATTAACACTTGGCGCGTTGATATCATATGATGTGTTGGTTCAGACCTGGGTGAATGGCATGAAGACTGGTGATTCACCAACTCGCTGGTCGATACATTTGTTTTAATGATTATGGTTTTAAACAGCTCGGAACAGGCTCATTAATGTAATACGTGGGGATGGTAATCCCACCACCTTCACACGCCTAGAGTTGTTTCCGGTCTCATCCAGCATTCAAGCTATGCAAACCCTATCGTAATTCACTCGATGCATTGTGTAAACGGTGTGAGACCTACCATGAGCAGAGGTTATGGCTCCTGTTGTGAGGGCCGAACCTAATGGCAGCCAAGCGCTGTTAACATTCAATGGTGCATATGCCGACCTCGAAGAATTCGGGTGGCTTTCATTTATACGGAAGTTCGATGGTTTTAATATCCCTGTTGCTCGGCAATTCGCACTGTCATTTGACGGTTGTCGAGCCAAAGTCGGAGACCTCCAACTCGAAGTCACCGAACACTCTCTCAGCCTGGTAACTGGTCTTCCTGTTAAAGGAGAAAAGTGGTCCGAAAGCTATAAAGTTAACGATGTCCCATGGACTTTGCTTTTTCGTTCTCGGATAGTGAAGTCATGCAACAGAGGACTACTTGCAAGTATGTTGAAACCCCGCTGGCATAATCTTTTGATGATCCTCAAGCAGTTCGTAACGTGTGAAGGCAGGTATGGATTTGTTTTCTTGTTTCATCTACGTTTGTTGATGGTTTTTATGGGTTTTGAGTTAAGCTTGCCACATTATCTACATCGAAGCTTAATTAAAATGGCTAAGAAGTATAAGAGAAGCCATGCTGACACTAGCCTCTTCCATGTTGGGTTGATTAAAATACTGGTTGTTTATGAACTCGGTTTACGACGAGATTCCTGCCTCGATTTCCTCAACCGCAACGGTTTTGGGGAATCAAACCCTCCTCCAATTGATAAGCCTGTGATATCTGTGAGTAAATCTACCCCTGTTCCCTACAGTGTTTTGCTACCTAAACCTAAGCCCGACCCATCTGCGAATTCACCTATGGCTGTGACTAACGAACCTAAACCCATAACCACAGAGGGAAGGGCAAACACTACTGCTAAAAATAAGAGAAACGCAAGGATGATCTCTCACATGGAGAGAAATAAGTCCAAGCCTCCTGCCAAAACAGAGCCTGTCATGATCAGTGAGGACTCTGACTCGAGCATCGAACGCTTTCTAGCTGAAGAGGGTTTTTGTGGTGAGGAAAATCCTTGTGATTTCGTTGATAACTTACCTCCGTGTCTTAGGGGTAACCCTGACTATCCGGGTATCAAGCCACCTTTTGAAACCCCTGGTGAATCGTCAAACCCTACGTCTGCTCAAAAGGTTACTACACCCTGCGACCAGTGTGGACTGTGGCTAGAACGGTACTATTTGGATGTTCCAAAGCTGCAATCCAAGATTCAGGATTTGGAGAACCAGGTAGCTAAACTCA
>ML789021.1:246131-263116 GCA_009831015.1 Picea engelmannii
TTTCTTTTATTTAATTAGTTAGTTTGTTTTAGTTTGTTTTTATTAGTTTCTAGTTTCCTTAGTTTAGATTATTTAGCTCAGATCACTTTCTCTTTGGTTTCCTTATGAGACCTTAGAGCGGCCAACGGAGCCGTTAAACTCGTGAGGGTGGTCCATACCAAACGGCTTGGGTTATTTAGACAACCCCGGACCGGTTCCACTCTTCCAGTTGACGGATGGACTGTTTCGCCCGTCAACACCTTGAAACAACCATTTCACCATTCCGAAGCCTATTTACGCACCCTTCTATTTGGTTGGTTTACCTAGTTATCTTGGAGTGGGATTGAAGAAGCGGGTTGTCAAGCCCGTGATCAGTTCTATGAGTGAGAGAATTTATGGGGATTGATTCCCAAAGGTGCTAAATTGCAGCTACAATGCTCTGAGACTTCCGGTCCGGATTGTTGCTGAAGCCCTGGAAGGGAAGTGGGGCAGCCGAGGGATTGTTGAGTAGAGAAGGGACACACTTCCTTAGTGGGATAGGCATGTGGGGAATGAGAGGTTGTAGGCTATTAGTTGAGTGAGCACCTGAGACAAAGTGTTTCCTATTGTCCATGAGCCTTAGCCTGGATAAGAACCCTTTACCATGGGTGGATTTCATTCCCAGCTCGGGGGTGACTCACTATTGAGAGTGATGAACAGTGTAGTCTATGGATGGGAGGTTCGTGGACAGTTTGTAAGCAATTGGTGATAGTCTTTCTAAGATAAGTAGCAATTGTATGATAAATTGATATGCTGTTTTGTTATTTACATGCCTATGTTATGATTTTATCATATATGTGATTATGATTGCTTGTGTGCTTATGGGTAATTTCCTGTAAATGATGCATATCTATAGTTACTATTATTTCAATATAAAAGTTGTATGTTATAGAAAGTAATTGTTCGTTTATGTTTAGATGTGAAGCTTCTGGGAGCGTGCTATATGTATATATTTTAGTTGCATGCATTATAAAGAGTAAATTTATGTGGCATTTCTTAGTTGACCACTGGGTATGCTATTGTATGTTCCACCGTATGGGAATGAAAGTGTTTCCTAGAGTAGCATTCCCGGCCTGATGGCTGGGAATTTTACCCACTTGTGTAAGAGCATGAGTGGTTTCTATGGAAGCTTGTGAGAACTATCAATTTTACCACGAGGATGCATTCTTATGTCCTCATGCATTTGAAAAATCATGGGTTGCTTTCTTGCTAGGGTGCACGGTTAGAGTGAGTGATGCCATCGTCAAGATCATCAGTGTTGTTCACCTGCTTCAAGCCAAGGATTTATTCCACTGTGGAACCAGTCTCCTATTTCTTTGCTGCCTCAGATATTCCATAAGATATTGAGATTGCGGTAGCGAACATTGACCTTCCACGGAGAAGACTGCAAGGATTTCCTAAAAAAAAGCATGGTAATGAGTTTTGTATGCATGTTGAAGAGAATATTGATGGCTCCTTCATGTTGTAGATCATGTGCCTGTGTTTATGACAAACATGTTTGATGTTTTGGTGCAAAAGAACTTGGTCCAATTTCTATGGATAGATATACACTGCCCAATTTTTTTTTTTTTTTTTAATGGATTTACTATTAAAAGGTTTGCCTTGGAATCTTGGTTGCTGCTTATTTGTTGAATTTAACACCTCTTTTCATTGGCATGGCTTGATAGTCTCTTAGTTCTTGAATATTGTATTGGCTCAAGTAATTTGATCTAATATGGAGCATTTAACGATTATATGGCAATGCATTATGTCGATCCCATCAGGATTTTATGGAAACAAAAATGAATCTCAAACAATTTCAAACCAACATTCAATTCTATTCACAATGCAAATAGAACATAGCAAGACCAAATCATGTTGTGACAGTCGGGGCCCCACCCTAGAATTTTCGTTTTCATCTTAGCCTTGTTAGGAAATTGATTTCTTATTTCCCTCTCGCTTCCTTCATACCTTTACCCCGAAAGGGAACATTTTATTAGTTGTTCATCCCCTTGATTTATGGTTGTTGTAGTCAAATGCAACTATGAAATCAACTAGAATATTAAAATCCAAGATCATCATTGTTGTTTCTAGACATGCAACTATTAACCTTTAATGCTAACAATCCATGATGCAAGAAGTTTAATACTTCAATTAATATGTCAAAGCCATGCAATAATGTATCAAGAGAACAATTACTCCCACAAGTTGCGATAAAAACTAATCTTCAACAAAACATTTGCTCACACCCTTTTTAATGGTAAAAGCACAATAGAAAACGAGTAAGTGGATAACATATTGGACTAGAAAATGATAGTTTTGCAATGTGGCTTTCCAAGTATATGCGATAAGTATACAACTCCAGAAACATACAAAAAATATCTTGCCAGGAAATGGAATATGGAATATCTGTTACAGATTTGAATATATTAGCCCTTATTTTCCCTATTCTATACTTAACCAAATTCCCATTTCTCTTTTTCCTCTACTTTCTCCTTCTGGTTACTTAGTCGTTTTTATGAAAATGTCTAGCTACGCAGGTTGGCAGACTCATGGGTTCACATTTTCACTAGTTCTTTTCTATCACAACTCCAACCGACCACTTCCCAATTCCATACCTAGCCAATTCTTCGATTGTGGATTCCTGGGTAGGCGGGCTCTAGATTTTAGTTCCATTGTTCAGTGACATGCGAATAGTACCCTGACTTCTGTGATATACAAATTTACAACCAAACTCTCACATCATACCCTCTTCCCTGTTACACAGTTTGGACTCAAAATTTTCAAGAGCTATAATTTGACTTTTGGGTCCTCATGTCTCCTGTGGAACTATTGTCACCCCATTTTGAAGCTCGTCCGTCATCTTTCCATACTTCACCATTTGTTTGAATCTCTTTCACAGATCATCAATTTGGCAGGTTCACGAAATATCTAATTCCTAATTATTGTTTCTTGTGCCCACCACCTTCGCACTTCTTTCAAGTATGAAATAACTGAAGTTTAATGCTGAAATATCTAGAAACATACAAAAAATATCTTTCCAAGAAACAAAATATCTATTACAGATTTCAATATATTATCCCTTCCTTTCCCTCTTCTATACTTAACCAAATTCCTATTTGTTTTTCCCCTTTACTTTCTCTTTCTGGTTACTTAACCGTTTTTTCGAAAAATGTCTAGTTGTACAAGTTGGCGAGTTCACAGGTTCACATTTTCACTCATGATTTTATATCCCAACTCTGACCAACCGCTTCCCATTCCATACTTAGCAACTTTTCAGATCACGTATTTCCAGGCAGGCGGGCTCTACATTGCGCTTCCATTGTTCCGTGACCTGCAAACAACACCCAATCTTCGCGATATACAAATTCACTGCTGAACTCCCACATCATACCCTCTTCCTTGATACACAGTTTTCAATGAAAGCTTCTGAGACCTGCAATTTGACCTTTGGGTCCTCACGTCTCTTGGGGAACTATTGTCACCCCATTTTCAATCTTGTTCATCTTCTTTCCATAGTTGGCTATTTCTTGGAATCTTTTTCACACCTCCAATTCCTAGTCACTGTTTCATGTTCCCTCCACCTTCACACTTCTTTGAAAGTATGAAATAATTGAGAGTTAATCCTAATAGCTCACCATGCCTCTAGGAGACAATCATACTAACTGTTCATAGACAACTTGTCCAGAAACATGCAGAAAATATCCTGCTAGTTAATGGGATATCTATTACAAATATCAATATACTAGCTATAATTTGAATACCATTTCCCTATTGCATACTCACTGAATTTTTTCCTTGCGGGTTCCTGAATAGGCAGACTGCACTTCCAGTTTTCCTTGACCTGCAAACAACACCTGGGCTTTCACGATGTAAAAATTGACTTCCCAATTCCCAAATCATACCCTCTTCCATGTTACAGATTTTTCACTCAAAAGTTACGATACATACAATTTGACTGTTGGGGCCTCTCGTCTCCTTGAGAACCCTTGTCACCCTATTTTGAAGCCCGTCTGACTGTTTTCCACACTTGGCCATTTCTTGGAATCTCTTTTGTGGATCGCTGGGTTGGCGGGTTCAAAAAATTTCCAATTCCTAGTCGCTTTTTCCTATGCTAGCTACCTTCACACTTCTTTCCAAGTATATGAAATAAGTACACAACTTCTCCAGAAACAGGCAAAAAATATCTTGCTAGGAAATGGGATATCTATTATAGATTTGAATAAATTAGCCCTTCTTTTCCCTCTTCTATAATTAACCAAATTCTCATTTCTCTTTTCCCTCTACGTTCTCCTTCTCGTTACTTAGTCGTTTTTCTAAAAATGTCTAGCTGAGTGGGTTGGTGGACTCATGGGTTCACATTTGCACTAGTACTTTTATATCGTGAATCTGACCGATCGCTTCCCCATTCCATACCTAGCCACTTCTCTGATCGCGGATTCCCAGATAGGCGGGCTCTAGATTGCACTTCCATTATTCCGTGAGCTATGAACACCACCTTGACTTCCTCCATATACAAATTTACAACCATAATCTGACATCATACTCTCTTCCCTATTACACAGTTTGCACTCAAAATTTTTGAGAGCTACAATTTGACCGTCGGGTCCTCATGTCTCCTGTGGAACTGTTGTCACCCCATTTTTGAATCCCGTCCATCTTCTTTTCGTACTTCTCCATTTTTCTGAATATCTTTCATGGATCTACGGGTTGGAGGGTTCATGAAATATCCAATTCCTAATCGTTGTTTCCTATGCCCACCACCTTTGCACTTTTTACCAAGTATGCAATAACTGAAGTTTAATGTTGACAAGACGAGTCTGACCACATGTTTCCCTATTCCATACTTAGCCACTTTTTCGATTGCAGGTTCGACAAGTGGGCTAAATATTTCCCTTCCATTGTTCTGCGAACTACAAACAACACCCACAATTCTGCAAATATACAAACCGGCCACTGGATTGCGCCATCATGCACTCTTCCCTTTTACACATTTTGCAGTAAAAAATTCCAATACATACAATTTGAACGTCAACCTTCACCTCTACCAAGAATCCCTTGTAACCCTATTTTAAATCCCATCTGATTGCTTTTCATACTTGGCCATTCCTTTCTTTCACTCTTCCCTTTTACGCATTTTGCAGTCAAAATTTCCAATACATACTATTTGACCATCGACCCTCACCTCTACTGAGAATCCCCTATAACCTTATTTTGAAACTTGTCTGATCACTTTTCATACTTGGCCATTCCTTGGTTTCACTTGTTTATAATACAAATTGTTTATAGGAAACCGCAATCGAAAGTAGTGTTTATATATATATATATATATATATATATATATATATATATATATATATATAAACACTACTTTCAATCCCCTCCGTAAAACATAAGAGGGCATGATGGGGCAGTTTAGCAGATGGTTTATATATATATATATATATATATATATATAAACCATCTGCTAAACTGCCCCATCATTCCCTCTTCGGTTTTACGCATTTTGCAGTAAAAAATTCCAAGTCATACAATTTGACCGTTGGACACTCACCTCTCCTGATTATCCCCTATAAACCTATTTTGAAGCACGCCCGACCGCTTTTCATACTTGGAAATTCCCTTCTTTCTTTTCATAATACATATACATATACATACATACATACATACATACATACATACATACATACATACATACATACATACATACATACATATATATATATATATATATATATATATATATATATATATATATATATATATATATATATATATATATATATAAGTTCTTATTTCTAAATATGCAATTAGTAAGATTTAATTCTAACAACCCATCATGCAGGAACCATATAAATTTTTGTTGATGAGCGAAAGACTCAAGAAGATCTGCCATTAATACGCATTAAACCAAGATTTGTGGAGGGTTTTATTATCCCTTTTGAGTGTTAATTTAAAATATCATGGAATGTCATTCGCATGTTGTCATCTTGGCTTGTTCATGAAACCTCCAATCCTTAATTTCTCTTCGCCATACCCGCCACCTTTCCACTTCTAAGTATGAAATAATTAATCTTTACTTCTAATAGCTCATCATCCGACACCCATAAATATTTTCATTAATGAGCGAAGAGATCAAGGAGATTTCCGATTCAAACGCATTGAACCAACATTTCCAGAGGGTTATATTATCCCCTCCAATTGTTCATTTCAAGCATTGTCTGGAGCAAGCAAACGTTCTCATAAACTTATGGCACCAACTCGACAACAGTTCTGTGGATATACAATGAACATCTTCGAGTGTGAGGACCAGAAATTCTAGTGGTCCAGGGCATATTCTTACTACTCATCCCGTTCTGCCTAGAACAAAATAATTTGTACCTCTGGGATTGCTTGTGCAGACTATGTCCCTGAAGTTTTTTATTGTAAGGAGCTGGTCTCTTGGTGCACAGATAAATATATTTCAGACCAAATATGTATTCGACTACGAGACCACTCCTTTGTCTCTTTGTCACATCAGGTCTTCCGCTAGATGTTAATATTGTCAGAGCCAACATTGATGTTCAAAGGAGAAGACTCTAGGTGATTCCTAAGAAAGAATAATAATGGGTTGGACCTCTTGCCCAAGTTTCTGGAAGACCCGATGATAGTTCCTGAAGATATCACAAACTTGCAGGTCAGTTCATTTAAAAATCCATTCCACGAAATTGCCTGGCTGTTTACAAGAATAAAAAGACAAGAATCCATAACAACTATTTCCCACATGGTTCTTTATATTTTGTATTTCATAGTCAAGGAACAAGCCATTTTTGATTGGGGGAAGATAATTTCCCATGAAATCTGTTCCCAATTGTCAATCTTAAAAAAGGACAAGAAATTTATATGTCATCCTACTTGGTTTTTGTGATGGCTCATTGTTGTCAGTTTCCAAAACTATCTCTGTCCAATAGGGTAATCTGGGAATTTGACCCATTAACCTTCTGGTACCAGGCCTTGTGGAAGCACAAGGCCTCCCACTATTTTTATGAGGTTTTTAATGACTTTGTCTATGTTTTCAAAGTTACGTTATTAGGATAATATTCTCCCCACATATCTGACCAGGCAACCAAGTTTTTGTACAAGAAGGGAGCGCTTGAAGCAATGGATACTAACAGTGTGATAAGGATTTTTGTCTCCAAGGAAAATACCGCTCTCCTTCCATGTCACATTATAGACAAAATGTTTGTTACATAAATAACAAGGGAATACAACTACTGGTTGCATCTATTCCATGAGAAGAGAAAAAAATAGTTCATTCCCCTGACTTGGAAAGTTGGTGACTTCATGTTGAGGAATGCCAACAAAATTGACGAATTCACAACACATTTCAATAACATGAACCTAATATATGCTTAAAAACTTAGAGGTTTCGAATCTAATAAAATTGTTTTAGAACATTTACTTATAGTTGGCCTCGACAATTATTTTTTCCAGAAACACCTAAGAGAAAACATAGACACTTGTGACAACACTCTTTCTTTTGATGCCAGCGACCTAGACACACTACAAAGAACCACTGAATCGTATAAGCAACAGGGTAAAGGACCTGGTGAGCAGAGTGTTCAATTGCTGCAAAGCACTCCCAAAAGCATGACATCCCGGAGCATCGCTCCAACGGCCTACCACAGTAACAAATCAACTCAAAGTTCTTCAAATGGAGGAGGAGATAACAACCCTCCTCATCTTAAAATTGATAGTTCTCACAAGATTCCCATGGAGAAGAAGATAAAAAAAATTGTAGGGTAGGCGGAATAGCCTAAAATTGAGAGTGAGAACATGGAACTTGACGCTGATCTGGATAACATATTCCACAACCTTGGTCAGTTGGGAGATGTGATCCAACATAGTCGTCCAATGGACATAGTTGATACCAAAAGTTTTGACAAAGATGAATCCTTCGTGTTGCAGAGCAATGTTTTTGACAACGAGTCCAAAAAATTAATTATTGAAAAGAGAGATGTAAAAAATAAGAAAGGAAAATCTCATTCAACGATTGACCTTGCGAACATGTGGCCATCCCAAATATCTCAAATTCATAGAGAAACCAAAGATTCTATTGATGATTCCATTGGAGGCATTGAGGCCGAGAGTGTCATACTAAAGGATCGGATCAAGGAATTGGAGGAAGCTTTGATTCCTATGCCATTTCTTGCTAGGCCTTTAGAAATAGCCATTCTTGCCACCCCTGCAACCAAGTTAAAAGGATCCTCTAGCCTACTCACATCGTGTAGAGGATATGTGGATAATAATATCAAGAAAATAATGGAACTGATTACTGAGGCTTGGGAAACATCAAAAACTATGGCTTCCCTTGGAACGAGGGCACATAATTTGCTCGAATATTTGCAGGTGGATTTAAAAAATGAACAAAGTTTCTATTTGGACATGGTCATCCCTTTTGGCATCCATTCCAATAACATGGCAGAAACGAGAAGAAAACAACATGATCTCCCCTCCAAAATCCGGATCACTCAATCAAAATCATGTTGGAAAGAGAAACTGAAGAACCTGCATCTCATTGTCCAATCATGTGAGCAAGCCATATCAAAGAAATAAAAATTATTCACAAAGCTTACCAACACTTAGCCAGAAGGACTAACAAGGTCCAAGACCCCAAGTTAATCGTCAACTCCTTGAACTTAACTAAGCAAGCCTTCGATAAACAAGTTGATATTTTTAGGGTGTTGTCTTTATAATTTTTTTACAACATCCTTGAATATGGTGAAGATTACGTGGACAACTGGCTAGTCAACTATTCAGTACAGAATGAAGACATTGATCAAGCTTTGCGTAATGTTTCTATCGATCTAAGAGAATTAGAAAAGAAACTTTTCAACATAAAAATCTGAAATGAGATCAACATCGCCCCCTTGAGAATCTACATTGAAGAATTGGTCGAAATGGAATTGAAGTAGGTCGTCGACGAAAGACAACATGCAATTGGCACAATTCTAGTAGCCGTCGATGACAACAATAAAAAGGCATCAACAAGAAAATAGAAAAAAGGTTGATATGTACCATCGATGTAAGTCTATACTGATCACATCCTACTTTGTTTATCAATCCAGTTATTCCACCTTTTTGAATAGAAATCTCTAGCCAAAGATTGATACCTTCCAATTTCTTCTTTTTAGGTATTACACTCTACCCTCACCCACTTCTTCTTTCCACAATCCTATTTCTTGTACATATTTCTATTATGGTCTATGGGAGCCCCAATCCCAGTCTATATGAAAAACACATTTAAATTTCCAAGAATATGTAACAAACTATTAATTTTTGATATATTCCAAATAAAACTATTTTTTATCTCGTTTTATATTTATGTTCTCATAAATTTTAATCTTCAACTATGCTGAATGTCAAGAAATTGTGTTTATTTAATCTGAATTATCTTTTTCTCATGCATATCTTTTTCTCTTGCTATGCATATAACTTTTTTTTTGTCCTGGCACATATAGACACAGGTCTATGGAAATTATACTTAACTCTAACCAGTTGAAAATATACATTGAAGAGACAAAACATGAAAAGTAGGAACAAAACTTTTGAACATAACAACTCACACTACTGGAAAGAACGGAAATTTCCAACATATGAAGGTGGATTATATAGTTTCAAAAAATACATGGGACTCTAAAGGCCACGTGTCATTTATTGTATGGATACCACCTATGCTTCATGTTGCTTACCACATCTGCACTGCAATTTCCATCTGCCTCTGCTACTTTTCCCCCATCCCTCTACATTTATTCCCAATTCAACCATAGGGACTACGCTGCCATGCAACACTTGTTTGCATTTTTTATATTGCAATCACTTTTAATGTCCCTTTTCATCTCTTCGATTACGGACTTTAATCTTATTTGCATTGTTTATATTGCAATCACTTTTAATGTCCCTTTTGAATTTGCTTATTTATATTACTGATATTCTTTCACATGACACATAGACTTCTCACTTAGAATTTGTTTATGAAATACTTCACTTAAATCTAAATTTTTTTGGCTATGTGTTTTCTTATAACATTTTCTATTTATATATATATATTTTAACATTTTGTACTTATTGGATAAAATATGAAACCAATAAAAATAATGAATTATAATATTAATTATGAAAATATTGTTAAAATAATGATGTGCTCATTTTACCATAGACAATATCACAATATTGTCACTCAACCATAGGCATGCAACCACCCTCAAGCACCTTTAACCTTTGACAGAAATATTTCAGAAAACAATACTAGAACCAACAGATAAACCCTAGTTGTTAACTACAATAACAACTCAAGACAAGTAGAGCAGTCCTTCTCCAAGGGTAGCTGTTGGCAGCCAATTATTTATTTTTTAATTACCTTAAAAAGTTGCCTACACCTATTGTCTTCTAAACGACAAGTCATCGTCGTATTTTTTAACTAGACATTTATCTATTTCTTGCGACAATTGCAATTTGTTCAGTTTTCACAACTGAAAGTGTGAAAACCCCTCCATCGTTATTTGGACTGTTATCATCTTCTCATCGATATTCTGGAAAGCACCTACCCTTTGTTTGTTATTTGGCTGGAATGATCTTTTCAAACTATGTCCATTTCATTTTGATTGCGCAAGTCGATTAATAATCCATTGAGCATGAAAATTTTGAAACTACATTTGATCCTATAAAGGTCATGATTGATGTTGGTTTTATGTGATACGATCCTTATTGTTTTGAGCTCTTGACTTATTGATTATATGAGATCTTTTGTTGCAATGTTCTAAAAACTTTGAAATATAAACATTTGACTATGAAACAAATGTATTGGTAATATTATAAATTTGATTTGATATGAAATGACAATGGTTTTAGTTTTACAAAGGCGCATTGATTAATCTTTTGGATTTCGATTTTATAGTTTGAATCGTTGCTTGGTGCATTGTTTTGTGAGTTTGATTTTACATTGATCGATCATAGTTTCAAACTATACATTGGCACGATTGGATTAACTTTGGTTTAAATGTTTGTTAATGATTGATACATTGGTGCATTGGTTAATGTTGGATTTCATGTTGGATTGAACTATACACTTTGCGCATGAATATAACATATGGTTTTGGTTATACATTTGATTGATGGCACGTTGATATGGTTATACACCGATTTGGGTTGGCCGATTAATGTGTTTTTAACATTATGATTACTGATGGAACAATGTTGTACCCAACCATTAAGACACTGCATGGCAGTGGTAATCCCACCACCTTCGCACACATTACATTGATTCATTCCCCTTTGAGCGCTTGCAGCTGTTAAGCCCTATCGTTTTCTCCTGCGTTTTGTATTGTTCAAACCAAACCCTACCATGCACAGAAGCCATGGCTCCTGTCATAAGGGTCGAGCCCAACGGTTGCCAAGCACTGCTGATGTTTGATGGCGCTTGTAGTGACTTGGAGAAATTCGGGTGGCTCCCGTTCATAAGGAAATTCGATGGTTATAACCCTATCGTGGCTCGACAATTTGCGTTATCATTCGATGGCTGCCGAGACAAAATTCAAGATGTGCAACTGGAGATTAATGAGCAATTTCTTAGCTCGGCAATCAGTCTTCCTGCTACAGGACAGAGGTGGTCAAAGAGTTGTAAATTGGAAGATGTCCCGTGGACATTTCTCTTACAATCTTGAATGGTGAAACCCTGCGACAAAGGATGGCCTGTAAAAATGTTAAAACAACGCTGGCATGACCTGCTAATGATAATCAAGCAATTCGTTACTTGCGAGGGCAGGTACGGGTTCGTTTTCTTGTTTCACCTTCGTCTATTGATGGTTTTTATGGGTTTTGAACTCAATATGCCACACTACCTGCATAGAAGTCTTTTTAAGATGGCTAAAAGGTTCAAACGTATATAGGCTGATACCAATCTCTTCCATTTGGGGTTAATTAAAATGATTATGGTTTATGAGTTGGGGTTACGTCGTGACAGTTGGGGTGATTTTCTCATTCGTAATGGATTTGAAGACTCAAACCCACCACAGGTTGATAAACCTGTGGTGAGTGAAAGCAAACCTATCCCCCCTGGGCCTTACAACATTTTGCTACCCAAACCTCTACCCGACCCACCTACAAACCTGCCCATGTCTATGACCAAACAGGCCGAAATTGCTAAGCCTACAGTCAATCAGCCTAAAGCTAAAGCTAATGCTAATTCTAAAGGCAAGAAAAATGCTCAGTTAATCTCTTGCATGGCGAGAAATAAACCGAAACCCTCTGCCAATCCTAAGCCTATCGTGGTCAGTGAAGATTCCGATTAAGAGATTGAACGTTTTCTCGCAAACGAGTATCCTTACTCAGAAGGCTTGTGTGACAAACCTCCTTATGATTTTGTCAAGAATTTACCACCTTGTCTGTGGGATGATCCTAATTTTCCTGGCATTGAACTACCTCGTGGAACCCTCGGTGACTCATCGAAACCCTCTGCTACTCAATCAGTTGTTCCACCATGCGATCAGTGTGGTTTATGGTTGGAGAGGTACTACCTAGACGTGTCGATGTTGCAATCAAGAATCCATGCTTTGGAAGACCAAGTGGCAAAACTCACCGGTCAGAACATCAAAGGGAAACCCACTGATAAAAAGTAGCGAACTACTGGTTCAATTCTGTTCAAAAATGTCGAGTCGGCTACAGCAATTGTCAATTCGAAATTGACATAGCCTCAGCAACCACACTGGTATAACTTTCACCCATTTATATGGCGCATTCATAAACTCTGTGTACATTATTGACCTACTCTGTTACATAAACATGCACTGCTGTATATGATTTGATTTGTTAAATCAAATTTTGTTATCATTTAAGTTTTAGTTGGATTTGGTTTTGATTCTAGTAATCATATTCTGGATTTGATTGTTTTGAATTAGTTACGATTGAATGCTCTGTTGCATCTATTATAGGAAAGTCGTTTTTCATTTCAAATTTTGAAACACGATCTATATTTTGATTCGAATTGGTTATGATGCATATAAACGATGGTTGTTCTGTTACAATTTTATCTGAGTATGACTTTGACCAACCCGGATACGATGTGGATTTTGTTTAAAAAAAGGGGTTTTGTTTTATAGCGTGAGCTGATACAAATCGTAACAGTCATCTGAAGCCCAACCAGTCAAATTCGCTGTGGCCCATTGATTAAACCGACCCTTTAATCATCGCCTTTTAGCATTGTACTACAACGTTATTATAATGACATAGATTTCGCTTGACATTTTGGCGCCGTTGCCGGGGAAGCACAAGGGATTAAGGTATCAGAGATTGGGTTAAGGGTCCCTGCTCAATGGAAGGGATTAGAAGGTCCTGTTCTCAGTAGATTTCAATTGTTTTTGCAAGTGTGCTAGTCAGAGACTGGGATAAGGGTCCCTTCTTCATGGAAGGGATTAGAAGGTCCTGTTCTCTGTATATTTCAATTGTTTCTGCAAGTGTGCTAGTCAGAGACTGGGATAAGGGTCCCTGCTTCATGGAAGGGATTAGAAGGTCCTGTTCTCTGTAGATTTCAATTCATGCAAGTGTGACTGCATGCGTTGGTAAGGGGTCATAAGCAGCTACTTAAGTGAAGACTCCTCATGTTCTCCCTGCCAACATGTTCCTAACTATGTGTTGGGGTGACGAGGGGAAAATCCTTGCATCGGTTCGAGGCACCTAAACGTGCCTATGCCTCATGTGGGGACAAGCATGCAGAGTGTGTTTCAATTTCTGCAAGAGTGTTAGTCAGAAACAAGGCTTAGGGTTCCTACTTAACGGAAGGAATTAGATGGTCTTGTTCTCTGTTAGGAGATAGATAGCTTTCAATGTGTGTCAATCATTTCAATTAGCAATGGGTTCTCGCAACTGTGAAGAATGTTTTTTTTGTTTTTCAGCAAGAGTGGTTTGTTTCAAGAGTGTTTCAGCAATGTGATTTTCAGATTTTCATTTTGATTTGGATGCTGTAAGAATCCCTTCTTCTTTTTAACATGATTTAACTATGAGTATAAGCTTGGAACAGCTCACTCAGATCCTTGCGGAAGTCGGGATTTCCTCTTCTCTAGAAGAGAAGATCTTGATAGCAGCCGAGAGCTTAATTACTCCTCCAGAAATAGACAATGAATCAACACATGAAGAATGCAAGCAGGAGGAGGAGGAGGACAATGAGGAGCTGCAACATGATGTGAGTGAGACAAATTACACCTACGAGATCCTCATCGAACAATGGTTTCAAGCAGGTACCAAGTTAAAGTCATTTAGTTTTTCTTTCTCTTTTGATAATTTAGAGTTTCAGCAGTTTTCCAATTATCTTTTGTATATTCATGTATATTCCCGATTATCATTTGTGAAGTTGGAAAAGAACATATTCATACTACTATTACGTGAATGGCTTCACTGGAAATTTGATTACACGTAACTTATTTCTAATTTCTAATTAGTATAGAATAGGTAGGCTTTCATTTTTAGTTTTCACTTTCCGTTCTTTTCTTAGAAATAAGTATGCTCTCCTCCACGCTTCGTGCGACCACGAGGATCAGAAAGTAGGGATGACTAATAATGTTTTTAGGAAGTATAATGATGCCTAATAACTCCATTTGCAAAAAGAAAACAATTATGAATAAACATGTGATGCTGGAACAGCACCTGTAACAGCAGCTGAAACAGTGGCTGTAACAGCAGCTGAAACAGCGTCACTGTCCCACTTCCGTTCTTTATTATAAATTTGCAAAATAAAATTTCTAAAAGTTTTCTGAAAACACAAAACGGAAAAAAATATATATATATGCTGAAACAGTCTCTGTCGCTATATGCTGAAACACTGTCGCTATATGCTGAAACACTGTCACTATATGCTGAAACACTGGCTGCAATAATCAAATTGTGTCTTTTCGACCTTATTGATTTGTGTGGTACCAACTCTGTGCTTTTTCCTTCGTCCCTCATCCTATCAATGCCTGGAAATTAACTCTGCAAACAAAACAATAAATAGTTCAAAAATTTACGTTTGCAATTAACTGTTTTGAGAATAATGCACAAAAAAAAAGGAAAATTTTAATTAAAAACTCATAAGAACATGACAGGTTTATCAAAAGCATCCATTTATTGAATGAATTTGCATCGCTTAGCTTGAATTAAACCCTGCAATTTGAACCTGCAAAAACAATAAACATGAGACTATCAAACAATTTTTAGTAATGGACTGCTTCCTGATAAATCTGATGATGAAGCTGTAAATTTCCGCATCTTTACATATCAAAGACAGAAATACTGAAGGATTTGAATCTTCACAAATTTATTAAGATGGGGAAGAATCTATATCTTGTGGAGAGGACAACATTTTGCAAGTGAGGCTATGAGATTGTTGCTTGGATGCTAGAATTCTGAAAAAGAAATAAAAACTGGCGATTTGCATGTTATATATGAAAGGACATTTGCAACGAAGTTAAATCTAAATGAGCTAGGTTTTACATCAATTAAGGAGCTAATGAACTGCTAGTCGAATATCACTTTATTTCTGGACCAGAAGCCTATCATTATCTTCCTCCAGCCATCGATTGAGAGTAAGCGCATTGTAAATACAGTTTGCACAAGATTACATGAAACTGTTTTCTCTGTACTCTTGAGCAGTTTTTCCGATGGCACGGATGTCTACAATTTTCTGCAATCTCTTAATCAATCTTATTCTGGAAACTTGGGGGAATTCTGAAAAATATTGACTGATGACATATCAGATAACTTCCTACCCGTAATAGATAATTGATATTGAGATTAATGTGATCCATCCTTATCTTTTGGTATTTTCTCTCCCAGATTTTCTCTGAGATTGTTATTTTTATCTAACAGCCTTGAGTTATTGGCGGGATGTTGTGTCTTTCAGTGGACGCAAAGTTTATTCATCCGTTGAAAGTATATAGTCTACATGTTATTGATGGTATCAGAATGCAGATGCTTGAAGCAAACCACGGTCCTGGAGCAGCCTTGATATACTTTGGGCTTGGTGCGTCTGCCGGGACATATGGTAGACATATTCTACACGACTGGGCCTTTTTGCCTACAGATCTACCACAACCCACTCTTCTTGTCAAGCTGTGATGGCAGAATATAATATATGTGGGGACGCTGGTAAGAGGTTGTTCTATAATAAACAAAGCTCCGACAACAATGGGCTTTTCAATATCGCTGTTCAGGGTGAACACGAGCATGATGCCTGTGAGGAATTTGCGTGGGTGTGCTGCATACAATTACATTAGAGGGGAATGTGTCAATGAGAGACAAATCACTGCCCTGTTGAAAGTGACATGCCAGCATCCCAAAAAACCGAGAGATGGACATTTTACAGACTGTTTATCACAATGCATCATGAGGATCCTTATGCAAAGGAATTTGGTATCAAAATTAGTGACAGACTTGCCTCGGTTGAAGCTCGGATTTTTCCTCCGCCTTGGATCAAGTATCATGATACTAGAAGGGAGAAAGATTGCTTGCCGCAGGTCAGACAATGGAATATGATGAACAAAATTTGCAGAATCTGGGAACTTCTTCTACAACATTCATCATGCTAACCAGGAGATGCCTACAGCGATCGATTTCATTCTAACGTTTGCAAGCGTGTTACATATTCATCATTCTTGCCATTAATTCATTCCGAACTCTCATAGTTCGTTTTATTTTCTGCACATTCTATGTCACCTGTGCAATCTTGAAGCGAACTAAGTTATCAACTGTGAAACTTTGACGCGAACTGAGTTATCAATCAATTGATCGAACTGAATTATCAATTGAAGCGAACTGAAATCAATCAAGTGAAGCGAGCTGAATTATCAATCGATCGATCGGAAGCATGCATCGTTAGAAGGGCGAACTTGTTCACGATAATCCCCTCTTCTCTCCCACTGAGGAATCCCAAGAAAAATGTTGGGATGTGATTAAAGATACTGCATCATCCACAAAGAAAG
>ML789021.1:263216-283333 GCA_009831015.1 Picea engelmannii
AAATCTGTAGATTGTTCATAGTGTACATTTGTGAATAAGAAATATTGTAGCTGATAATTAGATAGTTGATTTGAGTTATTACAAGAGTAATTTATAGTTTGTATATAGAATAGTTAGAGTAGTTTGCATTTAATATATTAGTTATTTTTCTTTGTTTTATTAGTTTCTAGTTTCCTTTATTTTAGATTACTTAGCTCAGATCAATTCTCTCCTTGGTTTTCAATAAGACCTTAGAGCGGCCAACGGAGCCGTTAAACTCGTCAGGGTGGTCCATTCCAAATGGCTTTAGTTATTTAGACAACCCCGGACCAGTTCCACTCTCCCAGTTGACGGACGGTCAATTTTGCCCGTCAACAGTAGCGTACAAGAGAGAGAATCTCCATACCCATAGAACATGTACCATACACAACTACAACAACTGCAACAACACTACTCTCTCAATCTTGCATGATACTTAGCAATAATATCACCAAGAGTATCACCAAGAATATCACCAAGAAAATCACCAATAATATCATTTGATAGCACTAGAGAGAGACCAAGACCAAGAAATGACCATGCACCCTTATTCCTCCTTGCAATTGTAGTTGTAGCTGCAACTACAACTCTCCACAATACTTGCACTCTGACTGGGTATACAAATTATCTAAGATGTCCTCTATTTATATTAATCTGTCTAGTGACCTTTTAGGCTAGGCCGACCTAACTTTCTGATAATTATATTTTATGTTTATCTTTTTCCTGTGGAGTCGACTTGTGTTTCTGGAAGATAATATTCTAATATTATTTATTCTTCTAGGCCGACTTGTCTTATAGGGTTTCCACACATATGTTTAGGGTTTCCCTTGCTTTCGAAATATTCCATTCTAGTCAAAGGTTACACATGGAGTTTAATACCTTCTGCAACTACTGTAACATAAAAAATCCCTTCTAGTTAGGGAGGTATAAACAATAATGGTCATGAGCACACACATACCATTCTGCCAATAACATCATCATAGCCACACATGCTATCTCATGATCACGCAGATCAAGTTATGAGTATATTCATCACTATCTGTATCATGTGATAACATCCTGACATCAACATACATCATCATTTGCATCATCTCTCGAGGCCATAATCCATCTAAGTAATCGGGCATGATGTTGAATAAGTCATTTGATGAACTTAATGCACTCAACAAAGTGTCTTGCATGAGTCACCCACTCAATAGAGTGATACAGGGACCATTCTTCTAATCCGGACATACGTCCTAGAATAATAATTGTCCCAACAGATGTTGAAATCCCCGCAATGGGATACAAGGATCATTCTTCTAATCCAAACCTATGTCCTAGAAGAATTTTAGTCCTCCTAGATGTTGAAATCCACACCATGGGATACAAAGACCATTCCTACAAGAATGTTAGTCTTAGACTATTTTCTAATTGGGTCATATGTACCATAGAGATCAATCTCTACCCATATGCCTTAGAAAATGTTGGTCCCATAACAACCACCCTAATCGGGGCATCATGTCCTTAGGGGTATACTATTCAACCTGATCAGGCCAATAACTGTGCCTCGGGATAATATCTGTCCTGAACCATTTTCCTAATCGGGCCACAATCTGTGCCTTAGGAAAATACCAGTGCATGATATGTCAACAATCTGTCAACCTGGATCATTCTCCACAGGGAGAATGTCTATCCACCAACATAATGACTATCCATCTAGCTGACAATCATCTCCAACACTAATGTTAGTATCCATGGAAATTAGATAGTAGCATACAGATGCTACAATGCCATCCAATAGAACACAATTGTGTCAATTCATAGTACTACACAACTACTTCCCAGTGGTACACAACTACTCCTAGTAGCATACAACTACTAATAAGTGACACACATTCACTACCAGTGGAACACATCCACCATAGTAGCATACATATACTATCTAGAGACATACAGTCTCCACAACAATCAAATCATATAATCTGATATCATCCTACATCAACAATGTCATCAACTACATCACATCTAAGCTATACTAGCATGATGTGAATGCATCATATCTAAGTTGTACTATTATGATCTGGAGTATCATCTACATCATCTCTAAGTCATACTAGCATGGCATATCTAGCATGATGCCAATGTATCATATCTAAGTTGTATGCCACCTCTAAGTTGTACTCACATGATCTAGATTAGTGCCTCACTATGTCATCTCTAAGCTATATATCATCTCTAAGCCATACTAGCATGACATATCTAGCATGATGCCAATGCATCATATCTAATATGTATGCCACATATAAGTTATACTCACATGATCATATATCTAGCATGACACGAGCCCCCATGCATCATATCTAAGCCGTATGTTCATCTCTAAGCCATATTAGCATGACATATCTAGCACGATGTCAATACATCATATCTAAGTTGTATGTCACATCTAATTTGTACTCGCATGGCCATATCTAGCATGATGTGGCTCACCAACATCATCTCTAAGTTGTCCTAGCATGATCATATCTAGCATGATGTCAATACATCATATCTATGTTGTATGCCACCTCTAAGTTGTACTAACATGATGCTCCTTAGGCCACTGTATCAACAACTCCAACCATTTGTATCATATCTGAGTTGTACTAATATGATCATATCTAGCATGATGCAAGCATAATATCTAAGATGTATGACCATCTCTAAGTTGTACTAGCATGATACAGATCCACAACTCATTGACATTCCATGATTCCACATATCAATCCTCCCTCCTAACCGAGGAAGTCATCTCCTCCCTCTCAACCAAGGTATCAATCTCCACAAGCCCAAGCTTGTCCCTCAAGTATGAAAAATTTATTTTGGACAAAGGATTCGTTAAAATATCTATTGTCTTCTCATTAGTCGAGATATACTGCAGAACCACTTCTCCATTCTGGACTTTTATCACAAAGAAATAATACTTTATCTCAATGTGCTTTGACCTGTCATGGAACACTGATTTCTTTGAGAGCTTCATATAGCTATGGTTATCACAATATATCACGGTCGAATCCAACACCTAATTACATAGTCCATAAACCAGATTACAAAGCCATACTGCTTCAATAAAAGCATCACAAGCTGCAATATACTCTTCTTCTGTAGTGTTGAGTGCAACAGACTTTTATTTCCTGCTAGCCCATGATATCATAGCATATCACAACCTGAAACATATACAAGAAGTACTCTTTCTATCATATACACTCCCTGCCCAATATGAATCAGTAAATCCATGCAATTGTACATCACTGTTTGAGGCATATCTCAAACCATAAGTTACCATCCCATGAAGATATCTTAAGATATGCTTTGCAACTATCCAATGCTTTTGTCTAGGTTCCACCTAGAATGTTCTCAACGTGTTCACAACAAAGAAAATGTCTAGACAGGTATTAACCAACTACATCAATGAGCCTAATCAATTGTTGGTATAGGGACGAGTCTATTGGATCAGAATCAAAGTCTCTCAACTTCCTCAGATCTGTCACCTTGGGAGTTTCCATGGATTTGCAATTCATCATCCCAAACTTCTGAAAGATATTTACAACATACTTCCCTTCCCCTAGGAAGACTTCACTACGCTTCTGCCATACTTGTAGTCCCAATTAATAGTGCATGAGATTAAGATATTTCATATCAAATTATGAGGCTAGCTCTTTCTTAACCTGAATAATGAGAGGCTCTGCACCAAGCTCTTGGAGCTTGCTCGAATCCATACAAGGTATTATTTTATATGCATACATGGGTTTCTCTCTGGTGTACCTCAAAACCTTGAGGTTACTCTATGTGTACCTCTTCCTCAATTACTCCATAGAGAAAAATCGGTCTTTACATCCATTTGATGTAAACTCCATCCCATGGATGTTGCTAGAGATAAGATGGCTCTAACAGAGGTGTATCTGGAAACTAGAGAAAATGTCTCATCATAGTCTTCTCCCTTGTTCTGGGAGAACCCTCTAGCAATGAATCTTGCATTTTATTTATTGATACTTTCATCCACTACATCGTTATCTTGTAAACTCATTTAGGCACAATTTTCGTACATCGTTTTTCATGATGGATATTCTTCCATCAAAACTTCCTTCTATTATTTTTGCTTGACTAATTCTTCAAAGGTGGAGGGTTCTGTAACTGGAATATGGTTTTGACTTCTTTCTTTCTCTGAAATTTCTATATGGAGCACCATACTTCTTGATCTCAAGTTGGTTTTCTCTTCTTGTCTTATCTTGGTGTGGATCTTCAGATCTCTATGTTTCTGCCATGTTTGATACAACATTGTTAACTCCCTCTACAACTGCAATCCTGGGAGCTACATGATCTTTATCATGGACCTCATCACAATATTGGTCATTTAGTGAGTAGGTTGACATGTATCTGAGTGAAGGATGTCCAAAACTTATTTTTATTTCCATGCTTCCTTTATAATTGATACTTGGTGAGACCATCTGCTTCACCACTGATGAAGTCATCTTCTCCATGCTTACAACTGTCACTGTAGCTCCCTCCTAGAGCTATCACCTGTGTACTGTCTGGAACAAGAAAAATAACAAAGGAAAATAACATACAACATTCTTCAACACTCTTCCAGTGTTGTGATCAACCATTCTTCCATAGTAACTTATTTGGAACAAACAAATACATCTTCATGGTAGCCTCCATGAAATATTGTAAGATAAATTTACCGAGACAAGAACAATAAAAGTATTTCCAGTATAATAGTATTTTCATAAGAACATATATATGGTAACAAGAATGAATAAATATTTTTATGGTGATCATCAAAGTATTAACAAGTTGACCTGCCCGAGAGAAAAACATGAAATATCTCTCTAGAGGAGATGTTAGTTCATTTTGCAAAAAAATACAATAAGAATCTATATTAATAGTATTCACATGCCATCAAGTATTCATTACATCTAGCAGTAATATAACATTTCAAAGACTGCTTTCACAATTTGTAATGTAGTAACTATCAACCTTGATATGTGCAAATTAGAAACTTATCAATTTAATCAACCCAACCTGGAACCTGAAGCCTCAACTGCTAGGGAGAGTACGCGTGTTCCTTTGAATGTACTGAATCCAAGATCACTTCTTGGACAAGGTCTCTAGTACATTCCCTACAAACATACTCATGCTTTTCTAGATGATATAACTTGAAAAGCATATACAAGTGCATACCTTTGAAATCTTTGTAGCATTGTCCACCTTGTCTTTCTAATATGAAACTAGACACCATCTTGACAAGACGAGATTAGAAACTGAATCAGAAGGTTCAATGATTAAAATAAGTTAGAAACTCTGAAATTTCAATTTTGACCACAAAGTTAATTTGACTAGAAGTCAACCTTTGACATTGACTAGTCAAACTTTGACTTTGACCAAAAATTCAAACTTGAAGTTTTTGCTAGATGAGGGTACCAAGAGGTGTGATGTGATAGGGTGTAGTAGTATTTCAAAGAAATATTCCAAACACTTCACTTTAGGTGTCTGAACAAATGGGTTAGGGTTTGTTGACGTTGCAAAACCTGATTGCATCTGGTGCTATAACGAGCATGACAATGAACTTCCCAATCTATCTTCCAGTGGTTAGACTATCTGAAGATAGTGTGGGCCCATAAACTGTTAAAATATTGATGTGCTTGTTTTACCATAGACAATATCAGAATATTCTCACCCAACGATAGGGACGCAACCACCCCCGAGCACCTTTAAACTTTGATAGATTTATTCTGGAAAACCATATTAGAAGGAACAAATAAACCCTAGTTGCTAACTGCAACAACAACTCAAGACAAGTAGAGCACTCCTTCTACAAGGGTAGTGCACAAGAGAGAGAGTCTCCATATCCACAGAACAAGTACCATACACAATTGCAACAATTGCAATGAC
This sequence comes from Picea engelmannii, assembly GCA_009831015.1. Taxonomy (NCBI): domain Eukaryota; kingdom Viridiplantae; phylum Streptophyta; class Pinopsida; order Pinales; family Pinaceae; genus Picea; species Picea engelmannii. The sequence goes on from ML789021.1 coordinate 269,151, forward strand.
ACTACTCTCTCAAACTTGCGCCATACTTATCAAGAATATCACCAAGAGTATCCCCAAGAATATCGCCAAGAGTATCACCAAGAATATCACCAAGAGAATCACTTGATAAAACTAGAGAGAGACCAAGATCAAGAGATGACCATGCACCCTTATTCCTCCTTGCAGCTGCAACTGCATCTCTCCACAAGACTTGTTCTCTGACTAGGTATACAAATGAGCTAAAACGTCCTCTATTTATATTAATATGTCCAATGAATTTTCAAGAGGGGTCGACCTGATTTTCTGGTAATTATATTTTCTATTTGTCATTTTCCTATGGAGTCGACTTGTCTTTCTAGAAGATGATATTCTAATATTATTTATTATGTATTATGCTAGGCCGACTTGTCTTCTAGAGTTTTCACACATCTGTTTAGGGTTTTCCTTGCTTCTAAAATATTCCATTCTATTTAAAGGTTACACATGGATGTTAATACCTCCCGCAACTATAGTAACATCAACAAATATGAATAAAATTGTTTTAATTAATGCAAAATATGAAACTTTGAAAGTATATGGATCAATATTTTATGTTTTATGAGAAACAAAGTCAAAATATTAACGCATAAAGTTGGATTTAATTCCCACAAGGTAACATGAAAGGGTATCACATACCAATTTCTTTGCAATTTCTATATCACAAACTTTTTTCTTTGCATTGTGTCCACTTAACTTCTTTTTTCAATAAGTTATCAAAACGAAATCTTCTAATGCTTCTCAAAGAGTATCACATACAAATATCTTTGCAACATCTACACTTGTACATTATGTTCACTCAAATTATTGTTTCCATAAGCTACCAAAATCATAATCTTCCAATGCTTCATAAAGAGATAAGCTTCCGATGCTTCATAAAGAGTAAGATTCAGATGCATGTAAAATATATAACATCCATCAAAATTAAAATCATGTTAAAAAAATAACATTATAGATAACATGAAAACATAAAGAGATAATTGTTATCAAACTATATATTTAAAAAATATGAGTGTATTATAAGTTATTATATCAAAATTCCACTTGTTATACATCATATATACATACCATATATTTAAATTTCCTTCTCTATATAAACTTGTGATTCTAACTTAATCACTATATCATTTTGTTTAGCTACAACTACATCTTCATTCATAATATCCATATCATCGTTTCTAATTTTAGATGTTATGTTTTTTACTTCTATAAACTCTCATTCCTTTCTAATTAAAAACTTGATAGGATGGTGAGGTTCTTTGGAAAAGGAAACATCATCACTTTTTTTCCTTAAGCACAATTAATCCTCTGCATTTGGAAATGTATCCAATGCATTTATTCTTGTTAGGATATTTAGACACTTATGAGTTAGTTAAGATGAAATTGGTCTAATGTGTCTTTAGGTAAAAATGTGGTTCTTTAGTACGCATTTGTAGCTATGCAATACACCGTCATGATATGTTCTAGACATAGAGTGATCTGACGATTGATATTCTCCTCGATATTAATGGCTATATTAATCAGTGACCTGGCACTTGATTGGTCCATGATCTCTATTTAAAGAGCAAGGAGGGTCATTTGTTGATGATTGATTGTGAGAAAATCTATTATGTACAAATTTTTCTTTTGCATTAATATCTTTCCTCAAGTGGTTTCCCTCTTAGAGGGTTTTAACCACGTAAAAAGCCTACTGTTGTGATATTTGATCTAGTTGTGTGAGTGGTTACTTTAAGGTGTTCGTCTTGTGTGGAGTACCTTGTTTTGTTGACCATGGTATCGAAGCTCGTTCGAAGACCTACTCTTGTTGTTGATCTAGATTCAAACCTATGTTGTTGCATTTATGGGTTTTACAATTTTTATGCATTTTGGGCCAAGTAGACTATTCCATTGCATCCATAGCATTATTTTCAATTGAAATCACTTTTTGTTTCATTCAAGAATGTTTCTGTTTGCCCAAGATATTTTATTTTTGTTGCGAGAAATTTCACCCTGTGAACAATTTGAAATCCCATTTGGACCAAGATCCCTTCTTTGGTCCAAAGAAAAAAGTAAAAAAATGGTTACTACTTCCTTTTATATCTAGTTCCTTAACCTATAGATAGAATAAGGGAGACATTCTTGTTTTCTGAAGTTTTTCCTTGTTACTCCGTCCTTTTACCTTGCTGCTCCAATTCCTTTAGGGACCAAAGAGTCCTGCAAAAAAAGAGGTATCCAAACATTTCTACTTCTACTAGATCTTGTTAGGTAAGAAATAAATGTATATATACTCGATTTGAATTAAGCATAGACATTGCAAGATGAGCCAAGGGATCTTGTTAACCCAAAGAAATCATACAATTTCACAACTTAAAGCATTTGCAAATTCAAAGGAGGTAAAATAAGTGATAAATTACAATCTCTTAGACAAACAAAGTAAAAAAAAAAACCTAAGGACTTTGGGATAAAACCTCCAATCATTGGACTGAGAAAAGCAAGGAAAAAACTATTGAAACCAAGCAGATAAGGAGGTCAACGCTCCTATAACAAGGGATACATGATGTTGATGAGGGGTCAACTCTCCTTAGATGCCTATCAGGGAGCGTCGATAATGGTAAAAAATTATCTATGGGTCACTGTGGGGGAGTTTTAATGCTTGGAAGTGTTGGAAAAACACAAAAAATTCCCCAAACTCAGTAGAGGTCAAACCAATGAATCTGTAAATTGATCAATGAAGTAAAGGGAAGATGAATTATTAAACATCAATCATAAAACAATATCAAATCATAAACAAGACTCAACAAGAACTAGACGAAACAATGGAAGACTAGTAAAAGTCGTTCCCCAGTGGAGTCACCATTTTTTTGTTGTGAGAAATTTCACCCTGTAGATAGGTTGAACTCCATTTTGGACCAAGACCTATTCTTTGGTACTAATACAAAAGTAAATAAATGGCTACTACTTCCTTTTATATCTAGTTCCTCAACCTAAAGTTTTTCCTCACTTCTCTATCCTTTTACCTCACTGCTCCAATTCCTTAAGTGTCCAAAGAGACCTGCAAAACAAGAGGCAACCAAACATTTCTACTTATACTATATATTGTTAGGTAAGAATTAAATATATCTATAGTCGATTTGACTTAAGCATAGAAATTGTCATAAATAACATAATGAAAGGAATAGGCCAAGATGATATTAATGGAAAGAAAATAAAGAAGGCACTTACAAATCACATTTGATGATGGAACAATCTTCTCCAAGCTCTATAATATAGCCCTTGAATTAAATTCATGAGATCAAAATGATGATGCTTCAATTCATTTCATTTTTCCTTTTTTATTTTGGAATTCCCTCATTATATAGGCTTTAGAGGCTTAAGAATCATGGAGAAGATCACTCACTAGATCCACTAAATTGGGATCTCCAAGATTTTTAGGGAGAACATATCTCTCAAGGATTTTAGGGAGAAAATATATCTCAAATATTTTAAAGAGGAAACATCTCTCAATATCCATCAAATTAGGATATTGGTTTGAGAAAATATCTCAACCATCCTTGAGATTTTCAACTTCTCCTTGAGATTAGGAAACTAAATGTGAGGTGGATTCTCACACTATATTAATTTCGTTTTTCTTAATAAACATGAATAATACATGTGAACATAGTATTTTGACCTTCATATGATAAATTTATCTCCTAACATGTCTAGGAATTATGCAAAATGTGTTTTCATGGCGTCAAGGTAGCGACACTCAATAAAGTGCATGCGACATTTAGTAAGGTGCATACGACACTTGATAACATGCATGTGACAATTAGCAAGGTGCATATGAAACTTTACGAAACTTAAGGCATGTAAAATATACGACACCTAAGTGTGACATTTTGGTGTATAACAGATTCCCCTTAAAGTGTGAGGTCAGAAGAGAAGCTGATGGCCGAAACAATTTACAAAAATATCAATGAAAGCATGGTGGAGTAGGAGAACCTGAAATATATGCAAAAAACTACAAAACAATATATATGTATCATTATCAAGGTAGGCATGCCTATGCTTGGAATACAAATCGACTCAAAGAATCACCACTAACCAATACACTACGGATCCATGAAAAATATTGATTACAGATATGGCCACCAGATATACGATATGGATCCATACCTCCATGATATGATGTGATCACAACCATGAAAGAATACACAATGGAGCTATGATATGACAAAAAACATAGCCATGAACCAATACAAAGTGGATCTATGTGACAATATATACATCTGTGAAACTATAGGCATGATGAATATACTGAAAATTTTCAAGTACTTATATAATCTCTATTGCAACCTAGGAAAAGCATGTAACTGAATGAGCGCCCAACCTAGGGTCTTCATCCCGACCCTGAAAAGGTAGGATTCTATCCCTGTGAATATATGACTTGATGTCGAACATGGTAGAAACCACTTAATTACCGATCATTAATGTATACCATTAACAAGTGAGAGGGAAATCACCAATGATTACAATGACTCCCAAGTTACCCTAGTACATTCCAATGAATGTCAACAAATGAGTTGAAATCGAACACTCATGGAATCATTCGATCAGAGGATAATGATGTAAACCTACTGTCGAAAGCGAGGAGGCCTTCCATTGAGGCATGCATTTCCCAAGGTACTAACTGATTTCTAAGTCTAATTCCTATATAATGTGTTGAAGTCGACATGAACAAAATCATTGAACGAGGGCCATGTTATTCCCCCCATCATTGACATTAAATACGCATAGGAAAGTTTTGTAAGATGGTGGATTAAATGAGTATGGAATGAAATGAGGATGAAAGTTGGTAATATTGCATATGGTTGGTTTGAAATGAAACTTCCCTTGAACATTATGAGGCACAACAACTGACTTGGAATCATTGACTTGACGAGTACTAAGAACATAATGTGATGATATTCAGAGCACTCTTCGACTGGATGAAAATGTACGATGACACATAGAATTGGTATGAATAAGAGACAAGAATATTACCCAACTGTAATAAGAGACACAAACATGTGACATGTTCAAGAGAGACAACAAACAACTGTCGTAATGGTTTCCAAAAAACATGACCTACTTCTTTCAAATTCCCCCCCACCATGATTGGAAAGTACCTCTTTATTTTTTAATGAGCTTGAGGAGGATAAGAGATGATCGGTATAACTCATCTTTGATGAGTCCCTCAACATATGTTTAATGAACCTGAAGAAGGAGGGGTTCGGTCCCATATGAGGCTTGGCAATTGTTCCCATATGGGTCCTTCAATGCATAATTTTACGATTCCAAAGAAGGTAAAATCGATGGTTTTTCATGTTTAGAGAGTCTGAAAAGAACTTAAAGATGACTACATGAGTGTTATTTTTCATACATTTAGTCTCCCCATTATGAAAAAGTGTAAAACAATACAGGGGAGAACTCTTGTAGTCATGATTGACTAGAGTATATATTTTTTGTAGTTAGTCTTACGAGGCTGAAAAGGGATAAAATACCACTCGAAAGATGTTGTTTCAAACCTTTTAATGAGTGTGAAAGGAAACAAGATCACTTGGAAATATTTTCATGCTTAGAGATTTTGGAAAGAGCTTAAAGGAGACTCCAAAGAGTTCCTTTTTCGTATAAATTTTACGAGTCTGAAAAAGTGATATAAGTATACTCGGTAACCTATTCTCATGTATTAACGAACATGATAAAGAACAAATAATGATATTGGTAACATATTATCATGTATTGATGAGCACGAGAAAGTAGAAAGACTAAGCTCAGTTTCTTCCCAATGTAATGTCCAAAGGTTTTGAGTGATACCCATGGGTGGTTGGTACTTTTCCCCCAGTTGAGAATCTAGCAGCTTAACTCTAGCATGATGTCCAAAGGCTAAATACATGCCCCCCAAGATTTGTTTCATATACCAACTCTTCTACTGTCACCAATTTCTGTCCCAGATTAGACTCCTGTCTACTAATAGGTAAATGTTCACGAGAGGAAGAAAGAGGATCAACTGACATAGGTGGATGAAATGAAGGTTCAATTATGAGATCTAGTGAAAGACTTGACTCAATATTTACGAGATCTAGCAAAGACTCAACTCAATGTTTATGATATCTAGTGAAATACTCAACTAAACATTTATGATATATAGTGAAATAATCGACTCAATCGAAGGGGGTGTATGTTTCATTTCTTAATGAGCTTGACACAAAAAATCAACTATGCTCATGATTTTTTTTTTTCATTTTTTTAATGAGCTTGAAGCAAGAAAAGAACTATGCCCGTAATCCTGAGTTTAATATTTTAACAATATTGACACATAAATGAGAACTATGCTTGATGTAGGTTTCATGTTTACACAATATTGAAACCATAAAAACTATGCTTGAGATAGGTTTCATTTTTACACAAGTTTGAAACAAAGAAAAACCATGTTTTAGGTGTCCGTTTCATTTTTGAATGAGCTTGACACAGGGAAAGAACTATGCTCATCACTCTCTACCATGGATTCCAAGAGGTCTTCATCATACAAAAGAACAATACTTTGGTAGGAAAACATGGTAAGGGACTTACTGGGATCAACAGGGGGAACATAGTCCAAGGTCCCTAACGAGAGAGTTACCATGTCAACTATTGTATTTAAATCTGAAGAAGATGAGCATATAGTGAAAGGCTCCTTCTCATTGGCAGTTGATAGTATGGGATATGTTTGCACATAATTAACTTATGGCGGGGTGGAAACTACTTGCATATAAGGAATGTTCAGGGGCGAAGGATGGTTGGCCTTCATACGAGGAGAAATGAATGAAAGTTGGTCAATGGTCACTATGTTTCTATTATGGGGGAAATACATCACTTGAAAAAGTATGGACACAACAAATTTCATAGAATAAACATAGTCTCGTCCAAGGAGAAAATTAAAATCCAAGGGGCCTTGGACTACCATCATGTCAATATATATAACTTTCCCTCCTAAGGTAACATGTAACTAAGGTAGGATCCTTAAATATTCATTGGATCTTCTGTTAAAATCCAACAGATTCTGAGTCACTGACACACACTGAGGAGAACCTAGAGCTTGCCTAGAAATTGAGGATAAAATGCTAACATACGTGCCTTTATCTATTATATTTTCATGTACCATGACCCTATCTAAAACCATCACAATGATTTGGAAAGGTATGTAGAAAAGAATATGAGGTGCTATTAGGCTATTCCAATCAATGGAAATTACCTCATTGCTTAGAGGGGGTTATGTTGGAATGGGTCAAGTGCCCCCTTTTCCGGAAGAATATGTAGTAACAAGAAATACCTGAGTGGTATCTACTTCACTCTTTGAAGGAAGAGTAGGATCGACCGATGATGGAACTAGATCGATTACTTTCCCAACTAGACTGAATGATGATGGAACTAGATTGATCAATTGATCAACTAGATTGACCGATGATGGAACTAGATTGACCATTTCATCAACCAATGGTAGGTTGGGAGAGAGTTTACAGTAATCTATTGGAAGTTGTTAACAACTTACTATAAACTCTCTCCCAACCTTAACGGGGCCACCCTCCAAGGGTACTGAAAATGTGATGCGACATCTGCTTTAGGTACCATAAGGAACCTTATGAAGAAGGAAACCCCCTTGTAGTCACCCATGTAGAATACGAGGAAAAACAACTATGTTTACCAAATTCACAATAGACTGTCGGGCAGGTAACCAGTCAAAAGTCAAGACTAAGAAAATGGAACTGGGAATGATGGACACAAATCCATAACCCAAATACTAATAATAAGTGGTGTCAACCTTGGGACCTACCACTCTTCAAAGCTCCAAAACTTGTTGTAGTCCCACTAGGAAAACATAAAGGGGGAGATCTCAAACCATTGGTTCTCTTAACCTCGTGCTTAACTCCCATGTAAGAGGAGCTCTCTCAAAAAACATTAGTTGTTACTACTTTGATTTCAACACTCTCTAGTATTCTACAATCTCATTTAAGTGGCATTGGATAATTTTCTCTCCACCCTACAATGAAGGCCCTAAAATCCTAGACTTGTGATCATTTTCTAATAAAGAAAAGGTCTAGTTGATTTTAGATTAAGTGCTTGTTCCTTTTATGGATGTTTTTTAATCAAAAGGGATTACATATGCAACTTAATGACGATGTGTGACACTTGAATCCAATAAGACTTCAAAGAAAACATGAATGCAATGCAATATTTTCTTTCTATGAAGGCTATCTATAGAAAGGAGGAAGAGGTTTCAAGGAAAGAAATTGCAACTTTTAAAAAAGGAACAAAAATTACTCTTTGAATGCAATAGGTGTCCAATATATGAGTCAAATAAATTGCAGGATACAAAACGTTTTTTGCAATTTTTTTCTTTAAAATGCAAGCTAAATGATGCACCACCCAAAAACTAGAATGAAAAAGTTATTTTTGTTTGATGATAAATGAAATGAACTCAAATCAAATGGAAGTAATTTCTACTTCCATACTTTCAATGAAAGAATCCAATGTAGATACAAAGGAACATGAAGAAAAAATATCGAAAAAATGTGCACTCAGAATGTTGACAATTACTCAAAGAATGCTTCAAACAAGAACCCAAATAATTCAAAAGATAATGAATACAATCACTCTTTGAAATCCTTAAAAAAAGCAACAACAATCAAAGATTAAGGATAGGTTGTAGAAAACAATAGAGTTTCAAGAATTCAAAAGACCAAATCTATTCTAAAGAAGGAAACAAAGAAACTCAAGACAAAGAAACCTTTACAATCTCAAGTTGATGAAAACTTCAAAACAGTAAGTTAATCAAAAGTATGAAAGATTACAAGATAAATATTAGACTACTGAAAGGAAGGTTGGACCAAGGGATCTTGTTAACCCAAATAAGTCATACAATTTCTCAACTTAAATCATTTGCAAAATCAAGGGAGATAAAACAAGTGATAAATTCCAATCTCTTAGACAAACAAAGTAAAAAACAAACCCTAAGGACTATGGGCTAAAATATCCAATCAATGGACTGAGAAAAACAGGGAAACAAATATTGAAACCAAGTAGATCAGGAGATCAATGCTCCTGTAACAAGGGAGACAAGGTGTTGATGAGGGGTCAATTCTCCTCAGAATCCTATCAAGGAGCATTGATAATGGTAATAAACTCTCTATGGGCCACTGTGGGGGAGTGTTGATTCCTGGAAGTGTTGGAAAAACACAAAAAATTTCCCAGACTCAACATAGATCAGGCCAATGGCTCTGTAAACTACTCAATGAAGCAGAGGGAAGATGAATGATTCAGAATCAAGAATGAAACAATATCAAATCATAAACAAGACTCAACAAGGACTAGACGAACCAAGGGAAGACTAGTCAAAGTCGTTCCCCAGTGGAGTTTCCATTTTTCAGTTGTGAGAAATTTCACCCTGCAGACAGGTTGAGCTCCCCTTGGGACCAAGAATCCTTCTTTGGTCAAAAGGAAGAAGTAAACAAATGGTTACTACTTCCTTTTAGATCTAGTTCCTTAACCTATATATAGAATAAGGGACACATACTTGTTTCCTGAAGTTTTTCCTCATTGCTCCATCCTTTTACCTCGTTGCTCCAATTCCTTCAGTGACCAAAGAGACCTACAAAACAAGAGGCAAACAAACCTTTCTAATTCTACTAGATATTGTTAGGAAAGAACTAAATATATCTATACTCGATTTTAATTAAGCATATACATTATCATAAAAAACATAATGAAAGGAATAGGCCAAGTTGATATTAATGGAAATCCAATAAAGAGAGCACTTACAAATCACATTTGATGCTGCAAAATATTCTCCAGGCTCTCCAGTCCAGCCCTTGCATGAAATTATTGAGATCAAAATGATGACGCTTCACTAAATTTCCTTCCCCTCTTTTCACCTTGGAATGCCCTAATTATATAGTGTTTAGAGGCTTAACCATCATGGAGAAGATCACTCACTAGATCCACTAAATTGGGATCTCCAATATTTTTAGGGAGAAAATATCTCTCAAGGATTTTATAGAGAAAATATCTCTCAAGGATTTTAAGGAGGAAATATCTCTCAAGGTCAATCAAATTAGGATATTGGTTTGAGAAAATATCTCAACCATCCATTCTCAACTTCTCCATGAGATTAGGAAACTAAATATCAGGTGGATTCTCACACTAAATTAATTTCCTTTTTTTAAAATAAACATGAATAATACATGTGAACATAGTATTTTGACCTTCATATGATAAATTTCTATCCTTCTAGGTATTTTGACAAATGCTCTTTCATGGTGTCAAGGTTGACACTCAATAAAGTGCATGCGACACTTAGTAAGGTGCATACGACACTTGATAAAGTGCATGAAACACTTAGTAAGGTTCATACGACACTTGATAAAGTGCATGCAACACTAAGTAAGGTGCATATGACACTTTATGATACTTGCAACACTTAAGGCATGTAAAAGATGTGACACCTAAGTGTGACATTTTGGTGTGTAACAATGTTTTGTAAGATTCAAAGGTATAAATTGATTCTTTTTTGTGTATGTTCTTTTCTCTGTGCTTTATGTGAACTCAACAAATTACAAACAGAGAGAAAAATTGCATTTTTTGGGTAAGCTAATGAAGTTCTAACCCCGTTATTGTTGATATTAATAAAAAAATATTTCAAAATTTTGATTGTTTTTGTGTGCATCCATGTTGAAGTTTTTGGCAGGTAAAAACAAGGATTTTGGGGGTAAGCATGCACTTCAAGGCAAAGAGTAAGAAGAAGAGAAAGAAGAAGAAAAAGAAGAAGAAAACAAAACCCCTCCTCCTTCATCACATTTTCTATATATTTTTCATTAGCTCACATTTTTTTCCCTCGAAAAAAATTATACTTTATATTAAGATAATAATATGCACAATAAAAAGGTGTTGATACACAATCAAGAGTATGGGAAACCAACTGTTGATCAAAACATTTGATCAACTAGATTTCCCTCCCTTGAAATAACAAAAAAAAATTGTATCAAAAGAAGGAAATTTTGAAATTTTATCAGTTCATTGTGTATCGCTTAGTATCAGCTTTATCACACATTTTTTGGATTCAAAATACGAGGTTGTATGCTCAAGATATCCAGGTTTTGGTCTAACTTCTGACTTCCAACCCCCATGTTCTTCAATTATTTAGGGTTTACTTTCTAGAACTTTCCATTCTTTCATCCAAAGAGGAGTACCACCTTTCTAAAAATGCAGGGGGATTCATATCCTCATGAGCTTGACCTTAAGACCATTAAAAAATATTTTAGATCAACACCAACCAAGTCACCAAAATAGAGGATATTAATATGTCCAGTAGTTGTTCTCAAACTATAACTGAGTGGTATCAACAAACATACATCAAGTATAAGAAGAAAAAGAGTTTTTTTTAGTAGAAAGAGTCCTTGACTCGTGCTATGGAAGAGCCTTCAAAATATTCCTCCCAAACAAGAGAATTTGATGGAAGATGAAGTTCCTCTTTGGAAAGTGTATCAACCTCAATATTTAGTTTCCTAAACATATGAGAAAAGTGTACATCTTCAAATGATCTGACAACAAAATGAAGCTTATGTCCTAACTGTATCAAATTCAAATGTTGAATATGTGTCACATTGTTCATCCAACCGATGCATAGCTTAGAATATCCATAAATATGGCATTTATGAAATCCTTTGACATATACCAGCTTTAGAAGTGCCAAGAGTGCAAAGAAACCTACCAAGTTGTTTGAATCGAATCCAATGTTTACTCTCCCATGAAATTAGTGTGTTATAATAAGGTATAGTGATAATCCTAATCCCCACTTATTTTCAGGACCTCGATAGGCCCCATCAAAAAATCCCCATGACTTGGAATTATCAATACCAAGTGGAGTAATCATTCTTGGAGGCTTATTACAGGGGGAAGACTTATCAAACTAGGAAAGTGTAATAACCTATAGAGATAATTTGAAGGGTAACCAATATTTGTTTTCAAAAAGTTGCCCATTATGAGCGATCCACAAACCCCATGAAACTAATAGTGTCAACATTTTCCAAGTATAAAAACTAGGATTCATGAAATATTCTTTGAAACCATTGGTGATACTATCTTTTGACCAGAGTTGTGAAATACATGTGTGTGTCTCCAAATCATAACAAACTTTTTTTGTAAAGGCACAATAGATGAATAAGTGTGTAATAATTTATTCCACATGAAAACAGAGAGGGAAAATACATGGTCCATGATGACCAATTTTTTGTAGGAATTCCTAGGTTAATACATGATCTTTGAGAATCATCCAGAATAAGAGGGTAGTAATTAGAGGCCCTTTAATTTTCCAGATCATCCTATACCACCATATATGATTTTCTTCTTCACAACTCATTAAATAGGTATAGTCGATCTTGAAAGAGTATGATTTGGGATATTTTATTCGATTACCATTATGAGAATTGCATTAAAGAGTGTAAACAAATATTATGTGCAGCGTAAATAAAAATGGCATAATCATGAAGAAATGATGAGAAAGAGGTAAATAACATAAGACATGATAACGACGTTCGTCCAACAATGGACTACATCTCCGGGCCCACTTCTAAGTGGAGAGGCCTTTATATTATTTCAACAAAAAATTGGCATAAATTACATGGTTATAGCTCAAAACTGAAAATGTCCTTTTGATCCGCTACACGGATGCAAAATTTGACTTCACTAGTGGACTCGTGGCGAGAAAATGTGCAAAAATGACTATCCAAATGTCAAATTTCGACATTGCTCATTTTAGGCCCTTCTGGGCTCTTCGTCTTGGTTTGTGTTCTACACAGTCTGCAATAATGTTTTGTACCTATATAAAATTCCATGTCGTTGTACATCTAGATGCGAACCTCGAGCAAAGTAATAAACTCGACCTTAAATAATAATTTCCCAGGTGGATTTAACAATCGTGTTGTTAGCCGACTTCGTTGGTTGTTGGTTAATTAAGGTATATGGTTTGGGGAGGCCCTAGGGTCAAACCCCTGGGCCTCCCCTTTTGTTATCCATTGCAACAATATATTTATTATAACCATTGTTTATATTACCAATCATTTTAATAGTTCGGGCCACTCCATCGTATTATATTTGTATCAAATCTTCCGCCATATATAGCCTTTTTCGCCAAACGTGTTTGATGTGACCCATGCACGGGCCTATGGGATATGGATGGGGTTGGATTTTATGGTACATTTGTGGGATTTATGTTGGGATATGTCTATTGGCTGGCACGATGACATTTTTATTTTTGGATTTCGGTTCTCTAGTCCTGATTGGACATTCGCGGGGTGCCACCTAGTGTCCTGTGTACATATTGTTGAGTCATTGTTGATGATTGGTTGACACATGATTGGTATATACTTGGTACATGGTTGGATGCACTTGTTTATGGTACAGGTTGATTACAGGTTGGTGCATGGTTGATGCACTTGTTTATGGCACAGGTTGGTGCATGGTTGATGCTCTTGTTTATGGTACAGATTGATATCTGTTGAGGATTGTTGCCTCATCTCAGTTGATGCTGAGAACGCAAGCTGAGTATTGCATATAGAGCTGGTGCTCTTGTAGAGTTGTACTCTATTCAGTTGTTGCTGATAAACCCCAAGGATTGTAGTCCGTAATAAAAAGAAAATTGTACATACATTTTGTGTTCTTTGTGTTCATTGTGGTGATGACTTGTTGATGATATATTGCTGATATATGTTGCTGATATGTGCTCACATATAACTGGTTATAAATGACAACAATAGGTAATGAATAAATGTTGAATGCTAATTGATGAGTTTTTTTGAAAGAGGGCAGTTTTGGGAAAAAGAGCCCCACACTCATTCACCCCCCCTCTAAGTGTGGTAGGTGTGTCCAACAATTGGAATCGGAGCGGGCCTTCACTACAAGCCTTAACAAGCTTGAAGGAGATCCATAGACACACAAATGGATGATGAAGTTCCAATCCTTGATGAAGAAAACTATTCTACTTGGAGAATGGAGATGAGAGTGTATTTGATGACAATGGGAGCAACTATTTGGAAGGCAACCATCGGTGGATATGTTCCGTTGAAGAACAAGTCAAAGTTTGCAGCTCAAAGAAAGAAGAATGATGCATTGGCTCTCAAGACAATTCTTAGTGG
>ML789021.1:297677-312192 GCA_009831015.1 Picea engelmannii
GAGTCGGGCCAAGCTATGATATATGCTCCCTTAGTTATGGCCTCAAACAAAAATTTCATTAAAAAACTCAATGATTAACATGATTATGTAATTCACGCCAAGTTTTGCATTTTTCTGTGTTTTTCATTTAATAACAAGAGAAATAAATATCCACTGCCAAGAGTCATTTATACTTGGACTAGGTTGACAAAACACATCTTGAAACCATCTAGTGAGACCTAATGATAATGGGTAAGTAAATATCCCCCTATGCTTCACATGCCCTACATATTGTCATGAGTCTTGGTCAAATCTCTGTGTAAGACATGAGTGACCTACTTGTGTAGTAAAATGCTAAAAAAGGAACCAGTCTCCCACTTTGGTGGTGTTTTCTAATGTCTTCCACTTTGGTGGTCTTTTCCAATTGTAGAGACCCTTTGACTAAAGGAATAGTTATAATGAATACTTCATTTTGGATGATAAAGTCTAATTTATAGAAATAAAAGAGTCTTGGATGGAAAATAATTATTATACTCATTTATTACTTCAAACATATTGACCAAAGTTATTCAATGCTTATCTTATTGATGATATTTATATTCATATAATATAACTTCAAATTGATAACTTATTGGATTTGTGTTGGATATGTAGGCATAATTTAAACATGGTAGGAACTATGTGAGGAATCAAGGAATCGTAATGTTATGAGGGCCATGTGACCTAACACTAGTGATATATCCACTCATAGTAGAAACATTTTCTAATGAAAACCCATATCATATGGGAGTTTTTATGTTAGAAATAACATTTTTCCCTACCTTCTAGTTAACAAAAACTCTTCATAAGTAAATTGATATTTCATTGAATTTCTATTTAATAGTATTTTTAATGGTATATCAATGTTCTGTAAAGTGATCTCCTTCTCCATTCCCAAATGATTTAGCCAAGAATTGCCATATTTATTCCAACCCCCATTAAGCAATAGGTAGCAGATTTTCTTTCATGTTAGTAGTCTCTTGTGCCTGTACATTAGGTACCTAGTTTTAGTCATTCTCTTAATGGGTAAATAACTAATTATATGAGGATAAGATAGGTTACTTATGATATTAACTATAAGATTACAAATTATAAACACTTTTGAATTTTCTTCGTATTTCTCCATGATTATATAGAAATGCTACAACCCAAATCTTCAAATCCATATATATAATCTAACAAGATTTATGAGTGTCTCAAAAGGGGTTTATTTTTTTCCCAAAGCCAAAATTCATATGATTTACAATTATTTTCAAGGTAAAAATAGGTTTTGGACATGGAGGGATATGATGTTTTATTTTTTTGACAGAAATAGTTATAGATTATATTAATGGGGTGGTCTAGCCACAGATCCGATTACAAAATGGCCTCGAATTTCTTCGGGCCTGTCTTTTTGAACCATTCTACTTCTATAGCTATAGACTTGTGAACTGAACTAGTTCCTGTACGCCTTCTAAAAGAACTGGATTAAATTTAAATGCCGAAACTCCAGTCACTGTTTCAGCATAAGTCTCAACATTGTTTCAGCATGTGTCTCAGCACTGTTTCAACATTTGTTACAACGGTGTTTCAACATATGTTCCAGTACTGTTGCAGCATATGTTCCAACACTGTGTTTTAGCATATGTTACAGCACTGTTTCAACATTTGTTCCATCACTGTTTCAGCATATGTTCCAGTACTGTGTTTCAGCATATGTTCCAGCACTGTGTTTCAGCATATGTTACAACACTGTGTTTCATCATATGTTACAACACTGTGTTTCAACAAATGTTCCAGCCCTGTTTCAGCATATGTTCCAACACTGTGTTTCAACATATGTTACAACACTGTTTCATCATATGTTCCAGCACTATTTAAGCATATGTTCTAGTGTTGTTTCAGCATATGTTCTAGCACTGTGTGCTGAGGGGGAGAGGTCACCCTTTATTTCTTCTTCATGCGTTCTCATCATTTCACTTAGATTTACAGAATTTTTGGGGAAGGGCTGCTCGAATCTCTTGTCTCCCCCATGGTACTGAGGCAGCTCCTTCAACCAATCGAAACCTCTGTCACGTACTGATCTTACAGAATCGCCTAATTCCCAGTCTGCTGTCAAAGCTTGCATTTGAGCATATGAGAGAGCACGGGCTTGGGTTCAAGGGAGCTCCACGCTTTCTGT
Organism: Picea engelmannii; assembly: GCA_009831015.1. Taxonomy (NCBI): domain Eukaryota; kingdom Viridiplantae; phylum Streptophyta; class Pinopsida; order Pinales; family Pinaceae; genus Picea; species Picea engelmannii. The sequence goes on from ML789021.1 coordinate 299,857, forward strand.
CATTTCATTGACTGTCAGTACCCCCGTCTCCAGCAACGCGCCTCTATTGGCTTCCTTGTCAGCCTCCCCATTGAGATCCCTTAATACATGATAAAGTTTATAGGAGTTAAAATTCCTTAGAAGGAGGAAAATTTTGTCAAGGAGGTTATTTAGCATAATGTTTTGGGTCTTGGAGTGGTTGATCATGGCCTGTATAATTATTCTGGAGTCACCGATTATTGTCAAATCCTAGATTCTGAGTTTGATTGCCTGATGTAGGCCTTGCCAGAGAGCCAGGGCCTCAACTCTATTGTTGGAATCTATTCCTAGGTCTATAGAAAAACGCGTTGTTGTAGCTTTTGTGAGATTTTTTATTATGCCCCCTCCCCTACCCTAGCCTGGGTTTCCCTTCGAGGCCCCATCAAAGAAGAGAATAGGTGTTTTTATTTCAGTTTTCCAACTGGCAAAATCCCTCTCACTCTTCCTAATCTCCCAGCCTTCTTTGATTGGATCACTTGCTTTTCGTCCATCGAGACCTTGTATCTTGAACTGGCTTAGCCAACATTCCTCTGCGTCATCCAGCTTATGAATCTTGATTGTAGAGAAAAGGTAAGGAGCAGATTCACCCAAGAGGGCTTGAATTTTAGTGACTACTATGGCTGCACTCCTTTGGGTTTCTCTGAAAATTTCGTGGTTCCTTTCTAGCCAAAGGTTCCACAGGATAAACTTTGGAAGCATTCCCCACATCAAGAAAGCTTGGTTTCTCCCCTTGACAGCGAAAGGGTAAAAGGAGTCCCATTAGAGAAGGAGGCTTATTAAATCAGGGGGAAAATTGAGTGCCAATTGGGGGCCTATTGCCTTCATCTAGACTTCTTTTGAATAACTGGAGTTTAAAAGAAGATGGTTTGTGGTATCTTTCGCATGAAGGCATAGGGGACACTTGAAGGGTCCTTCCCAGCCACGTCTTTTGAGGTTCTCCCCTATTTGGATACTCTTATGCGCCAAGGTCCAAATGAAGAAGTCGATTTTTGGTAGAGAGTTGGGATGCCAGATTGCTTTCCAAAGTGTTGAATTAGGCATAGCAGTGGGGACGCTATTGAAAAGTTGATAGCCTTCTGTCGTGGTGTAATCCCTTGCATTCCTTCCCCATCCTCTTTCATCTTTGCCTTTCTTTTTTTGGGGGGCCTTCCCTTGAAGACATCTCTTGAGGGCACACCAGTGTCAGTCTAGAGTAGCTGGTCTATTTGGCACTTCCCACCCTTGCTAGGATTGAAGTCTGTCTTCCCCCCAGATTGAGATATCGAAAAGAGTTACAATATTTTGACTGTCCATCCAATTTTTGAGACAAATTAGGTCATGTCGATGCTCTAGAGGTGGGCCTCCCATTATTGAGTCTATCCAGATTCTGATTTTCTTACCGTTTTTTGGCACCCAGGTTAAGTGAGGGCTGAAGAGTGGAAGTGCCTTTTTGCAGAGCACAAATATAGGGGAGCTTTTCGTTTCTTTGCAAGGGAACTCTAAGCTTCTGTCCCGAGGCCCTCGAAAGTATTTCCTCCAAAGTGCGAGTTTACTCCAAGAAGGTTTGCCAATGACCATCTTCCAGAGCAGCTTTGCACCCAAGGCTAGATTTTGAATTCTTGTTTCCTTAAAGTTGAGTCCCCCTTCCAGGAAGGGTTTTGAAGTTTTTTCCCAGCTAATCAAGTGCAACTTCCTTCTTGCCTTCCTGCCTCCTTCCCACAGGAAGCATCTTTGAAAAGCTTCAATTTTTTGGATGACTGTGGTCGGGGCTAACAATAGCGAGCTCTGGAAGATAGGGATACTAGACACCACTGCCTTTATCATAACTGCCTTCCCTGCTAAATTTAACAAATTCGCCCCCCATGTGGAGAAATGATTCTTGAGTTTTTCTACAATATGGTTCCAGTGAGAAGTCCTAGGGGCATATTTAAAGATAGGGATTCCTAGGTATTTAAAGGCCTCCCAGTTTGTGTGTCCCTCCATCCCTAGAACTCTTGTTATTCCTAGCATTTCATTTGGAGTGATATTCCGTCCATAGATGTTACTCTTGGCCTGACTGATTTCACTTCCGGAGGCTGTTGCATAGGCATCTAGTTCTTCCTTAAATGTTTTTGCTATTATTGGACTTGCTCCTCCCAACAACAGCGTATCATTCGCGAATTGTGCATGGTTTATATCTTTCGCCCCTTGCACTATTCTTAAACCCTGGATATTTGTGTAAAATTGGGAATTTCCTAGTTGGTAGCTTAGGACAGATGATTGAATTGCATAGAGTAGGGGCGAAAGGGGGCAGCCTTGTCTTAAGCCCCTGGAGGCTTTGAAGAAGTTTGTTACCTTTCCATTCACCAACGGGGCTATCCATGGTGAATCGATGCAGGCTTTTATCCACTTTACAAATTTCGAGTCAAACCCAAACTTCCTCATGACTTCAAATAGAAATTCATGTCTGACTCTATCAAATTGATTAGCGAGGTCCAGTTTAATAACCATACCTTTTTCTTTCCTTCAGACACTGGAGTGGATAGCCTCTTGAACCAAGATGATGTTATCGGCAATATGCCTTCCTTTGACAAACCCGCCTTGGTTTTCAAGAACGATGAGAGGGAGGAGTGATTTGAGTCGATTGGCTATAACTTTGGCGAGGATTTTATAGCTTGTGTTGCATAGGGAGATTGGTCTGAACCGGTTGAAGGAAAGCGCTCCTTTTTCTTTCGGGATGAGTGCCAGGAAGGATGAATTGGTGCTTACTCCTAGCTTGCTGCTTTTCTGCGATTTCTTGATCATTTTGGTTAAATCCTTTTTTATTATATTCCAGCAGTGCTGATAGAATCTGGTAGTGAATCCACCCAGCCCCGGGGCCTTGTCTAGGTTCATATGATCAAGGGCCTCCTTTATCTCTTGCTACGTTACCTCCCTAGTCAACTTGTTGTTGGTGTCCTCATTTATTAACCTTGGGATAATAGTGAGAGGGTACCTCTTCTGGTCCATTTATGTTCCTTTTGGTTTTGTGTAGAGCATCTCGAATGCTTCGTAGGCTGCTTGTTTTATGCCCTTTGGATCTGCAATTGTTTTATTCTAGACTTGAACTTCTGTCACTACCTTGTATTGTTTCCTTTCTTCCACTTGTTTGTGAAAGTAGCCTGTGTTCCTGTCTCCATCTTCCAACCATAAGCTTCTTGATTTTTTCCTCCAATAGTCTTCGTCCACTCTGTAGGCTTTGTGCCATTGCCTTTGGAGGCTGTCCTCCTGTTGCATAGTTTTAGGAGTGACCTTCTGTTGTTCCATCTCCAGCTGGCGGGCCTCGAGCTGGGCTTGGGCTGCTAGTCGCACTGCTATTGGGATTGGTTGGTTCTTTGCCCAAAGCTTGAGAGCTCTTTTTAATCTTCTGATTTTTTCCTCCCATACATAAAAGGATGAGACTTGAACAGTGTTGGCCCAAGTTTTAGTAACTAGGTCCAGGAAGTCTTTGTCTTGTATCCAGTTTGGGCTGAATCTGAAAGGGATGGGCCCTCTGACTTGATCTTTTTTAATCTCTAGTCGAATCGACTTGTGATCAGAGACACTGTGGGGCAGAATTTCTTCTTTTTCTTCGAGTCCTAGCAGCAGGAGGGAGCTTTGTACTAGGAATCTATCAAGTCTAGATGCTATGTGTCTGGGACCGATCCTCTTATTGGTTCATGTGTAGAGTCCCTTGAATGGTTTTATGTCGAGTAGATCCCAGGCTGAGGCTAAGTCCTCTACCCATTCTCTAGCTGGGTCTCTCACTATTGGGCCCCCTCTCTTTTCTCCCTGAGCTAAAGTTACATTTAGATCCCCACCAAGGATGATATTATTGAGACTATTTTGCTGAAGGTAGTCCTGTAAGGACTCCCAACAATGTTTTTTTTCCCCCAAATGCTGTGGGACATAGATGTTAAAAACACTTACCTGGTAACCTGAGTCTTTATGAAGGAATTTGGTGTGTATCCAGTGCATGCATGTGTCAGAGCTGAGAAGATCTATTTTGGAGGCATTCCACAGTGTGTAGAGTCATCTTGAGGTACCTCTGGCATTCCCAGCAACTCCGAGGCTTCCTTTCCATACCTTCGACAAGGTTTTAAGAGCGTCTTGCTGGCTCATTTTGGTCTCCTGGAGTAGTAGGATGCTTGCTTTCGAAGCTTTGATAATATCCTTGAGCGCTTCTTCCTTCCTTTTGCTGCCCATTCCTCTACAGTTCCAGGAGGTTATGATCATTATAAACCTTGAGGGGAGGGATGGCCTCCTTGGGAGGCTTTGGCTTGCTTCCTTGTGTGACGAATGCTAATCAGCTACTTGATGGTGGGTTGTGACCCGTTGACGACATCTTTGTAGGTTTCTTGGTCCCTCTCAGCTTTTTTTTTTCTTGCCTCTTCCTGTTTTCTTTGGAGTGACCCAAACTTCGTTTGCCTCGTCTGAGTCGCTGCCTATGGAGATCTCCCCTTCCTCTATGTTTTGACTACCTTTCGGCCTTTGGGGGGAGTTTGTTTGTGCCCCTTCTTCTTTTGCTGGCTGATTTCCCTTGTCTTCGGAGTTCTGGTCTCCCTTTTCTCCCTCTTGCACTTCTTTACTTGGAGCTGGCTCCCCTTCCTCCACTTATTTAGCCAGGATACTGAAGATGTTCTCTATTTCCTTGGTCCCTGAAGATTTGGCATTTGGTGGGTTTGTTTGTTTATTTCTTTGACCCTTCGCTTTGGATTTCCCCTTCCGGGCCTGTTGCCAACCTTCTTCCCCTACTTTCTCTGTGGGGGAACTCTTTAGGAAGTTCCTTTGGAAGTGGCCATATTCATGGAAGCCTCTGCACTTGAATGGGAGTTGTTCGTAATCCATCTTTTGGTAGTGGTTCCAGTCACCGACTTTTAGTTTTATTGCTTCGGGCAGACCTACCTCCAAGTCAACCTCCACACAGATCCACGCACAGGAGTACTGGTCTCCTGGCTCTGCTCGGTCAATGTAGTGTCCTAGACCATTCCCTATTGCCTGAAGCGAGGTGGTGTTCCAGCAGGGAATCGGGAGGTTAGGGAGTCTGAACCAGACCAGAACATCCTTGGGAACTTCTGAAGCAGGGTCAAAGCTTGGGGTCCATCGATTTAAGTAGAGTCCTTGGGTGCCCATGAAGTACGGGCCATTTCTGAAGATCAAATATCTATCCTCCTGAGAGATAAATTCGAAAATGAGGTACCCTCGCCCGACCGCATAGCATGTAACACTATTTGTGATCAACGGCCTCCAGTTTCGCTGAATCCAATTGTCTGTGGATCTGGTTGAGGGCCAAAGCCCCATGAACTGACCAACAAGTCCGCGTTCAGAGAGGGATAGGGCTACTTTCATTGGAAGTTCGGGTGGCAGATCGATCTCTGGAATAACATCCAGTTTCTTGACAAAGCTCGGGGGTGCTATAGGGGTCGACTTCTTGCTGCAAGCTGCAACCATCTTTCGAAAAGAGACGGAGGGGGAAGGAGGGGGCGACGACTCCCCTCCATGAGCTTCCATGGCAGCGCACCAGAGAACCCTAGGCTTTACCAGGGCATGAGGTCAAGGTCGTGATCTTGATTTGAGGTCTGAATTTTTCGTCTTTACTTCTCATGGAGGGATATGATATTAGGTTTAATAATCAACAACAAATAAACTCGAAACTATATCAAGCAAGGGAGTTAAGGAGTTTATAGTTAAGAAATCCCTTAGTGGAAATATGGTTCCTTTATGTAACAATTAGGTATAAATCTCTTAGTTGAAATCCCTTAGTTAATAGTCAAAATAGGTCTCTTTATGTATCCCTTAGTGTAAATCCCTTAGTTTATAGTAAAATTAGGTCCCTTTATGTAACTTTAGGTCACCATAAAATATTTCACAATTATGTATTTAGTTCAACTATATCCACAACTATCCAACAATTTGTACTTAAATCTCTCAAGTGATCCAAATATATAATATAGAAAAATTACATTTTCTCCACCTCATCTTAACTTATATTAGGAATACAAACAACCCTCAATCCCATCCCATTTAACATGACAATAAAGGAATTATTATAAAAACTCTGACATTTAAATAATGCTAATGGGAAGTTTAAAGCAATGGCATATAATCCATGTTCATGCAAAAACTTCACCTCATTTTGATTAAAAAAAGTTTATGTGAGGTTATGAAGATTAAACTCTTTGTTTTGGGGATTCTAATGCATTACATTATATGTGGTCTTTGTGGATCCAACCATAGGGAAATTTTAAGGAATATTAAATAAATGTTCTAATATGTTTTTTTAGTGGATCCAACCAGATGGAACTTTTAATGAATCCACTTGCTTGTTGTTTTTCTGAATTGATTTCCCTTGGCGAACCCAACTTTCTAATTTCAATGATTTCTTTGTGTGGGTTTTGTTGATTATTATGAAAAGATTGTGGTTTTGTATTCTGTCCCTTATCCATTTAGTCATCAGTCCTTGCCTGAGTATTTAGCCATGAGATGAATCGACAGTCGTCACTTCGGTGTTTAAAGACCTATAGATTCAAATGCCCTGCTTTTCTGTGCATGGATGATGAGTGAAGGATAAGAATCTATCATGATGTCTGTGGACCCCTTATGTTTTAGTTTATTGATTCATGGCTGAATGTTTAGTCTTTGTGTCTTCTTCTTTGATGTGGATTGAGAATGATAAACCTCTAAGTGGAATGACAATCCCTTTGCGAACCCATCTTTTGATTTCAATGACTTCTATGTGTGGGTTTTATTGATTATTGTGAAAAGTTTGTGGTTTTATCTTCTGTCACTTATCCCTTTAGTCATCAGTCCGTGCCTGAGTAGTCGGCCAGGAGATGAATCGATGGTCATCACTTCGGTGTTTAAAAACCTATAGATTCAAATGCCCTGCTTTTCTGTGCATGGATGATGAGTGAAGGATAAGAATCTTTCATGTTGTCTATGGACCCCTTATCTTTTAGTTGATTAATTCATGGATGAATGTTTAGTCTTTGCGTCTTCTTCTTTGATGTGGATTGTGAATGATAAACCTCTGAGTGGAATGACAGTCCCTTTGTGAACCCAACTTCTGATTTCAATGACTTCTATGTGTGGTTTTTATTGATTATTGTGAAAATTTTGTGATTTTATCTTCTGTCACTTATCCCTTTAGTCATCAGTTCGTGCCTGAGAAGTCGGCCAGGAGCCGAATCGGCGGTCATCACTTCGGTGTTTAAAGACCTATAGATTCAAATGCCCTTATTTTCTATGCATGGATGAATCTTCCATGCTTTCTATGGACCCCTTAATTATCTTTTAGTTGATTGATTCATGGATGAATGACCAGTCTTTGCGCCTTCTAATGAGAGAGTACCTCTATGGCTTGATTGTTTAAAAATTTGATTTATCTTTGCGTTTTTAATTGCTTGAACTTGTGTACATCTCTAGATTTTTATTGATAAACTCTAAATTATGGATAGATATTGAGGAGTGATGTTGACATGATATTATCCAAACATTCCTCACAAATACTCTAGGAATTCTCAAGAAGGAAGAATAAGAACTCCTTCTTCAACTGAGACTCCAAGTGAGCACCAACAATCTCGTTAGAGGAGATTTTCAAACAAGTATGTAAATAGATCAACTGTAGAATCTTCTCAAACCAGTGTTATGGATGCAACCTTCTTAGATAGGTTGCACATCAATACTATTACACCTGAGAATGTAGGGAATAGCTCTGGACAAGAGAATATTTCTGGTAAGTTTCTTAAATTTTGTTTATTTTTGTTGAATTTTGTTGTATTTAAATTTATGTGAGATTAAATCTTGAATTTACTTTCAAATGTGTGTGCAGTCAATCAATTTAGATCAAGGGGAAACAATGAGAGTAGTTGTCACAAAGATTCAAATGTCGGTGCAGAGGGTGAAGGTGGATTTAGGAGGCCACGTTATGAAAAAATAGAAGATTATACGCCAACATCCACCTATCCTTCAGATGTTGGCGATAAAATTCCCTGAGAAGGGAATACTGAAGCAATGACACTTGAGTGATGCTCAGGTGTTAAAAAGAGGTTGGAAAATGATTTGGTGGTCTTGGGACTTCCTTAGGAGAGAAAACAAAGTTTGCAAATTGTTTTGCATTCACTGGAAAACTTTGTGGATGCATATCAGAAGATAGGGCCAACCATTGACATTTTTGCTAATCTAATGAGGTGGCGGAAGTCAGAGGTGATGGGTCCTGATAAATGGGAGACAATAAAAAATAGAGTTTCAAAAGAATATGCCATCTCCATGTTCAATTTCAAAGAGGGCCCAAAGCAAAAAATGTTGAAGGTGCAACATTTTAAGCACCCTGACTTTGCCGAAGATCTGTATAACAGGTTTTTGGCGGCATATGGAAAATTTCTGTGGAACGATGAGGTTCCACACTATTTTGCAAGACACCTTTTTGAGAAATTTTTCTTGCACATGCACTTGGATTATACTAGTCTACCATCCAAATATTATGGGACTGGTAAAGGACGTACATATGATTGCAAAGGGGCCTTTTGAAGTGTGGCATTTTCGAGGCCTCCAAAACCTTTTGTACCTCGCCCAATAGGGGCATTTGCATCACTTTTAGAGTTCCAGGCTACATCAGAAGTTGGAAAAGAGGCCATGAATGCAATCGGGGAAAATTTGGAAGCTATGTTTTATGGTGTTGATATTGGCATGAAGCGTCAAAGAGAAGAAGCCAATTCTCGGGCCACATTTGTTGATAAAACAGATGCAGACTTAGATGCAATGTTAGCAGAAGAAGTTTTGGAGTATGAAAAATTTTGTCGAGATGGTTGGAAGAAGGTCATTCAGAATGATGACTCGAATCGCAGATTGGTATGTGATATATTTAGGAAAATTTTGACACATTTTATGATAGTTTTCTTCGAGTTCTAGATTTAGATATCCTTGTCTCTATAGAAATAATTGAGTTCTTCTTTCCATTAATTGCAGTTTGGAGATATATTAAACGAATCTCCAGTCAGTAGGGGACTTCATTCGACAAGTTTGAATTTGGATGGATTGAATCGGGTATGTTTTTTCTAATAGTTGTTGAATTTCCACTCTTTTGAATAACAGATCAACAACATTTATAATTTTGTATAATTGTGAACACATTAAATCTTAGATTTAGTTCTTAGTTGTGTTGTTCACAACTCTCTATTCCATCTCCTAGTACTTGGGCTGGCTTGTCTCAATTCTCATTGGGAGAGTTTGAAGAGGGTGGGAGTTCACAAGTATCATTTAATGTCTTTAAATCATTTAAATTTAATGTGTTATATAATCATTTGAATATATTTTTTTTAATTTTTAAATTTGAAATGTGTTATATAGGCTAATGCGGAGAAGAGAGTACTTGAGAGTGTGCTCAGAAGGGAGATTGGAATTGAAGAAGCATCCGGATTAGGAAAGGATGTGTCCATTTAGGATGATTCATAAATGTATGTTCTTGAATTTTATCAAATTTTTGTTTTGTCAAATTTATAGTTTAGCCTTTCCTCAATTATTTTGAACAATATAGAACCCCTAGATAAGTTTTCCATTGTCTTAAATGGTGTACATTCAAACTTATTTAAGGTTAGATCATGATGAAGACCTAATTTTGAACTTGAATATGTTTGAATATTTGAGAACAAATTCTATCCCACATCAAAAAAGAGAAAGTTTCTAATTTTTTTGCATTCTTTGCTTTCTTGTCCAAGAATGGTGTATTATATGAGAACATCTATTCCATCGAAGAAAGAGAAAATAAGTATTTTTTGAAAGAATGGTTTTTAAAATGGAGATTTGTGAACTTTTTTAGATAATAAGTAGTTTTTTGGAAGAATTTATTAATATGGAGATTTATGAGTCCTTTAGTTTGAAAGGGAATCGTGAAATTTGATTATATGACCACTGTAGAAGAAGAAGAGAAGTATTAAACTACTAAGGAGATTAGTATTTTATTGCTGTGTAAATATGATCAAATAACAACACCTGGGATGTGAATTACATCTAAGGATTTGAGACTTTATCCACAAGGAGAATTTCCTGAAGGATTTTGGACTTTATCCACAAGGAGATAAGTATTTCTTTGGAAGAATGACTTAATACATTGAGATTTGTGAATTATCTTCATACACAGTTCTATATTTATTTTCAGATTATTATCTAACTCGAACTCACAATCTGTTTTACCAAGAAGACAATAACATCACTTGGGATGAGAATTTCACTTGAAGGATTTGGGACCTTATCCACAAGGAGAATTTCACCTCAAGGATTTGAGACTTTATCCACAAGGAAATACATATTTCATTAGAATAATGACTTAATATGGAGATTTTTGAACTTTCTTCATACACAGTTCTATATTTATTTTCAGATTATTATATAACTCTAATTCAATTTTTTTTTACCAATAACATAATTTTTCTTTTTAATTTTTTTTAAGATTTTAGATAAGATTTACAAATTGTTTAAATCATGTACTCTTAATTGGAGAGTAACTAGATCTTAAATATGTTTAACTGTGGTCGGTTATGTTATTATTACTTATTGTTTATTTAATATTTAGTTACAGTATATATGCTAATATGTGTTATTTGTTTTTTTATTGTGTTTTTTTTTATTTTTACAGATGTCTAAATTATATTTGGTGGAAAATATGTTTACAATATGTTTTTTGGGAAAGAGTATGCTGGAGGATGACAGTTAACTCTTTTGGTATGTATGTCAATTTTATTTTAATTACAATTTTTGAATTTTGTATTATTTCGCATGTTTGAATTGTAAATTTTTAATTTTTGAAATCTGTTTTTTTTGCAGGTTTGAATTTCATGTATGAAGTGATCTATCTTAAACCGATGGCTTAGAGTCCAAAATTTTGGAGCTAAATGTCTTTGTTTTTGTTATCATCCTAAAATGGATGTGGAACTTATGTATTTTACAATGTTACTATTCAGACTTTGATTATATATATATATATATATATATATATATATATATATATATATCATAATTTTGGAATACAAAATAGTAATTTTTGTCTCATATATATTTGATTTTTCATAATATGATTTTTCATAATTGATGGTAAAAAAGTGGCAAAGTTAACTTGTTATGAACTAATGTTTTGCCATGTATTAATTTAAATGTTTCATTTTATGTTTACTGTGTACTTTCGAAAATATGAAAAACACATGATTCCTTTGTCAAATAATGTTTTGTATATTCTCCTTTTTACAATGCATTTTAAATTAAGCATCATTTAGTCTTAAATACTTTTCTGCTATGTATTAATTTAAATGTTTGATTTTATGTTTCACTGTATATTGTCAAAAATATGTTTATATTGTCAAAAGGTGGAATGGAAAAGTTAACTAGTAATGAAATAATGTTTTGTGTATTCTCTTTTTAACAATGCATTTTAAATTAAGCATCAAACTCTTAAATACTTTTCTGCTATGTATTAATTTAAATGTTTTATTTTATGTTCACTATGTACTATCAAAAAATGATTCTACTGTCAAAAAGTGGAAAAGTTAACTAGTAATAAAATGTTCAAAATGATGTGACAAATTGGCAAAAGTGACAAAGTTAGCGATAAAATAAAATGCTCAAAATGATGTGACAAAAAAATAAATCCTTAAAATGGAAGAGATAATCAACTCTTTTTTAATTTTATCATGTAGTCATTAAAAAAATGTTAAAGCTATAAGAGATATTCACCTAAAGGTTCATATACCCTTGAACCTAATGCAATATTATTTAAATAAAATAGAAACAAATACTATTGAAAAAGTAAAGAAAAATGTTATATATCTCCATACACCTTAACAATCAAATGGTTAAGGGAGAATCCCTTCTCCTATAAACAACATAATCTCCTACACAAATATCATGACCTTAAAAATAAATTATTATGATATAAAATAATAATAATCAAATGATTAAGGGATAATCTCTTATCCTATAAACAACACAATCTCCTACACAAATATCATGACCTTAAAAATAAATTATTATCATATAAAATAATTGTGACACTTAAAATATTTATAAAGCATTACATCTATATTAAAACTTTTGTTAAATTAAATATAAATTAACATTGTGAATAATAAAATATATAATAATTGTGAAACATTAAATGTTTATATCAAAAAACAATTCAATTAAAAAAAATACTTTAAGAATTTATTTATTTTTAATTAGATGTAGAGGTTAAATTTGATATTGAATCCTTCGTATATATTAGAAGAGGTTACATTAATGGTTCTATCAATGTAATTGGGTATCATAAAGATGTCATGTTAATGCACATACTTGAGAAAGGGTTAGTTCCAT
>ML789021.1:357025-385697 GCA_009831015.1 Picea engelmannii
ATGAATAAAATTGTGGGTGCTACCACTATCAACCAGAATGATGACCTTTCGGTGCTTGATGTAACCGATTAACTTGAGGGTTTGGGGGGCAGAGAAGCTGGTGAGAGCATTGAGGGAAATGATCGGTTCCACTTCGGGAGGGTCGGAGGGAGGGTTTATGTTAGTGATTTCTAGTGACTCAGGCACAAGGGGAGTGTCAACATCCTCTTCCGGTCAGAGGTTGCCATAAAAATATTTTGTTCCTTACATTTTTGGCCTGGGAAATATTTTTCATCAAAATTATAACAGAGGCCTTTGAGTTGGAGTTCAGCCATTTCATTCCTGGTCAATTTTTGGATTTTTAATGGGGCGGAGGGAGTAGTGGGGTTTACTGGTTTAGGGTGAGGGATAAAGGAAGGCTTATGATTTTGAGAGGAAACCATTTTTTGTGCTTCTTTAGCTTTTTTGGTAGCCTCCACCCAAGTCGTAGGTCGAGCCAAGAGGACATGGGCCCGAATCTCCTCCTTGAGGCCACTGATAAAACACTCTCGAAAGAAATCATCCATCATGCCCTCTGTTCGAAAAGCCAGTCGCTCAAATGCAACTATGAATTCTTCTACTGTGCCTGATTGCTTCAATTTTGTCAAACAAACCAAATGGTTGGTGTCAGTGTCAAAGCGTTCATAAAGCTCAGCCACAAATTGGGTCCAAGCAATATACCCTTGACGGGAAGTTTTTCTCCATTGCCACCATTGTCGACGTTCTTGATCTAGATGGAGAACACCATACCAGAGTTTGGCCAAGTCATCTGTAATGTTGTAGAGAGAGAAATAATGTTCCATTTGGGTGACCCAACCAGTGGGGTTCAAGCCATCAAATTTGGTTACATCCACCCACGGAAGGCGTATGTCCCGTTGAAAGTGATGGGGTTGAAAGGAATGGGAAGAAGTTTCACCTTCAGTCTTTTTATGTGCATCAGGAAAAGAGTCATCGGTAGGGATATTGAGTTTGGTGCAGAGTGATGCAAAGATAGATTCAAGCTGGGTGGTCAGTTCATGTTTGAATTCCGTCATTGCGGACTACACAGATACATTTACGGATGCATTTATGGATGCATCACGGGAGGAAATAGTAGCACTAAGTTGTTGCACTTCTTGTTGGGTCTTGAGGAAACCAGATTGCAAGGTGTTGAAGCGAAACTCTAGTTCTTGGCTACGGGTATGGGCCATGAGGATGGGTGAACTGAAAGGGAGCGGGTGGGATTATACTTTGGTATGAAGAATGTTGTAGTGCTGAAATACCCAAATTTTGAACCAGAGAGAAATGTGTATTGACTTAGCAACCCGAACACAGATGCGCAGCAATAGATCTCGCTAGTTTAATTTGTTTATGTTTATGTTTATGTTCCCCAAGGGTTAGGTATTCAAGGGTTCTATAGACAAGGGTTTTCCCTATGCTATAGCTCTTTGATATACGTGCAGGTTCCAACAGTAGGACTCGGCCCAATATCTCAGGGCACTAACTAAGGAGGATAGACCGTACCCTTAGTCATACTACCCGACTACCCAGGTACTAGAGAGTATCTTCCCGAGTGTTGTTCTCAGTGACATTATAGCAGTCCGACAACTAATAGGTTTATCTAAAGAGGGCTTCCATAAATCTAGGCCGATCCATACACAGGTGTTGTTTGATGTGCTACCACTCGAAGGGGTACCAACAGGGGTTACAAGGGTGGCCAACAGATGTGCACTTAAGAACCACTTGTATTTCCTATGTGTATGAATCCCTCAACCGTGGGTTTATGTGCATAATGACATATCTTTGTGGCTTAAAGACGTCGGAATACGTCTCTACCCTGGAAAAAAAATACCCACAATTTCTGCCAAGGAAAGTGCTCTGATAACACTTGCAAGATACCAAATATATAAAATATGCAGAATAGAAATAAAATGCTAGAAATGGAAGAATAACAGTAAACTATCCAACATAATCTTCACAATACACAAAAAGATATAACAATAGCAATAGAAATAGCACTTTGATTCAGAAAGAAATGTTCACAGGCCTCTTCGAGGGGGCAACCTCCAATCGAGCAGCGCTCTATTACAATAATCTCCAATCTAGGGTTCTCATACCCTCGATCCTTATTTATACTAAATATGTCTATTAAGAGAAGCATTTAGAGGAAGATCCTTCTAGAAGCGGAAGCTTCTATTAGGTCTTCTTACATACGCCTTATTCTATTTTATTGAAAGGCCTTATTAATATTGACTTTTATTACATTCGAATACATTGATCTACCTATGTGCGGGTTAGGACCTTAACAAAGGCAGAGGGTAAACCGCAGGTTAGAAGTAATGAAACACAAGGACGAATGCTCCGTAGCATTAATGGCAGACCAGAAGTATATAAATAAATAATATACACAGTAAATTTGCCATGGATTTGTATCAACGCAGACTTGAACTTGCCAGGAATGCATCAAATTCAATATCAACAAATGCATTAAAACACAGAGTTCATTCCTCAACAATCACATTAAACGCAGAGTATTTACGAGTTCACTTAGGTCGTTGACTTCTAAGGGTTCCAAATAACACAGTCCAATTACTTTAAAAGGTTTCCAATTGAGTCAAAATAAAGTGCAGAGGTAAATAATACCATTGAAAATATAGCATACAAACAATAGGGTGAACACACGTAGGCACACACTCAGCCAGTAAGTAGCACATAGGCAGTCAGTCGAATGGGCAAAAGCTCAAGAAAAAATTCATCAATATTAATGTGTAGGGATAAAATCCGCAGAAAAAAAAGGGGGGCAACATTAAAACAAAATGGATTTAACTTGTGAAGGAGTTAATGCAACAAAGTGCCAAATCATCTAGCAATATATAAAAACACAGAGATAAACTTATCTGGCGATTAAGAAACGCAGAGTTAAGAAACTTTGCCATCAATTAAATTTCAAGGTTATTTAAACGCATCAATGAGAAAGTTGAACCTTCAGCCAAGGACAACATCAAGGTAGACGGTTAACAGGTTCATCCTTTTCTCATCATCCTCGCGCAAAAAAGAAGGGCGTTGAGATCTGTAGGTCTTTTAATGCTAAGGCAATGACCGTAGATCAGGCCCCTAGCCGACTGCTCAGGCGAGGACTGGTGAGCTAGGGATGAAGGCTAACAACCACGAAGGTCACAATCACGTGCAACTAGGTGGTCAAGACATGCGGGTAAACGAAGGCCATGAAAGTCAACAATCGTCGAGCTAGGCTAAGAAAAATTTCAGGCATCATTCTAAACATCCAATCTACTTACAAAATCAACATGCAGATCCAATAATAAAACCTACAACAATATACCATTCAAATGAAGGAAGCATACCATTGCCTGTTCGCTCGCTCTGAGCGACGTCTGCGTGATCCATGCAACTCCCGCTCCCCGACCGTACAGACTTCACCGGTACCTCCCAGCCAATGCTAGGGGTACTCTTCTTCCCCCTTAGCCCCCTGATCTGCAAAGGGGCCACACACACTAACCAAATATTTTGTCTAGCTCCCATCTCGCCTCGCAAGGCCGAGCTACCACTCCTCTTCGAGCTGGGTATCCCCAACTCCCACAAGTAAATAAGTCAAGTAGATATTTTTGTAGTGTAACATTATGCAAAAAGAAGATGATCCTTCATTCTTATACCTCCTTCATTATATAGAGTTTCTAACTTCCTTTCTTTTCTAAAATCTCATTTAATTAAAATTTTAAAAATAAATTCCTAAAAATTCTTCTCCATACAAGTGTCCCCCATCCCCTACATTCCTCCATTATTTAACTTCTTTAATATTATCTTATTTCCCTCACCCACCTAGAGTTACTCCTAGAATCACTCCTAGGTGTCCCCAAATTCCCTTATAGGTTTTAAAGGATTTCCCTATTATGAAATTGTTAATTCAGTTTAAAATTAGAAAGCTCTTAAATGGTAGATTCTTTACTAAGTTGACTTTATGCTTTTTCCCTTAAGTTCCGCTTTTTCCCTTTTTATGTTACCTCTCTTCCCTAGTTTCCTAGTTTTTTTTATTTTCCCTCTTTTCCCTTTTTAATTAGAACTCAAAAAGGCAAGTGTGGAATTTAACCCCTTTTCCCCTTTATCATTTAATTAGTATATTTTAAATTATCAAAAATATAAAACAATTAATTCCCCTTTTTACATTTTATATCAATGGATTTTTTTTTTATGAATAAATTAATTTCTTACTCCCTTCATGTTAGAAGATTTAACGAAGTTCATAATTATTATTTAAGTTGTTATTATTATTATTATTATTATTATTATTATTATTATTATTATTATTTTGAATAGAAGATAAAATTTTACCACTTGCGTAATTTAGACTTAGACCTTAGATTTCGTACTGGGCGACATTTAATTAGGGAAATTGTTTTTAAAAATACTTAACACGTTAATCGCCCTAAGGCCATCTAGGTTCATTCCTCTATCATCAACAATGCGACATGCCCTTCAGGACGCACTAGGTGCTCCAAGGGTGCCACTTGCCTCATATGTTCCCTTGCACGATGTGCCCTTCAGGACGCACTACGTGCTCCAAGGGCGCCACTCGTCACTCTCCAATTTTCTTGCACGACGTGCCCTTCAGGATGCACCACATGCTCCAAGGGTGCCACTCACCTCTTGAATGACTTGGTAGACATCAATAACCCCTGGAGTGAATACTCCACCAGCTGAACTTGTGGGAGACTAAGGGCCTCTAAGGAATAAGGCCCCCGCCTTCTTGCACGCCCCTTAGAATCATCGTGAGCGACTGTCACAGTCTTCCCTCATGACATCATGGGTCCTCTCGAACTAGGTAATCATTAACCTACAGTTCGAGCCACGACGAGAGTGCTAGTAGGCTGTGGCAGGGCTATTGTCCACCCCTCTCCCTCAACATCTCTGGTAGTCATGCATGACCCCTTTACTCCATATGTGAGTCTGGTTGGCAAGCTATTGTCAGCTTGCATAATCAACAAATCATGTCAGAACATATCCATATCATACCATCTTAATCAGATGTACTAATATAACAGTAAAACAATCAAACCCCAATGGTACACTCCCTGACTCGATCCAGAGTCCAAGGGGTTCCATCAATGCCTCTGCATCCTCGAGGTCCAAAATCCTACACACTTAGTAAAACCGACTCAATAGCACCTTTCTATGTCAATGTAGTAAAACAACATGTCATCAACCCATAATGCCTCATAATCAAAATCAAAAGTTTTAATAGCATAATAATACGGATCACTTGCAAGCAAGTGTCCTCAAAGAATAAGTTCGCTCAGTGCTCCAGAGCGAGATGTTACATCATGAGTCACAACCTGTATAATTTATTCTATAGCAGTTATATTCACAACCTCTCCATGATACTTTCACTGCAACATCACCCTTCGTGTTATGTTTCCCAATCCTAAAATTAATGGTTATCTTTTAAACCAGGGAAACATCTGCATATGCATTCCTCTTAGATCTATGGGACACATACATGCTTTTGTGATCAAACAAAACTTTTTATTCTCAAATTCTTATTTAGACAACAAATCTCATTCTCACAAGCATCTTACACTGAGATCTCACAACAATAATGTTCTTCTCAATCCCACGATCAAGGGTTAGTTCAAAAATATAGGGATCCTCCCACATATGTAGAGAAGCATCAGCCTATACACAACTTTTCCAAAGACTCTATGCCCACCTGCAGGTTATCACAAATCCAAGAATGACCTTCTACAGACCCATTCCCACCTGCACAAAAATACTACAAAGACACTATTCTTTACTAGGATTTAATCATTCATCATTATAATTTAAATTTCATCCACTAATGCCAATAACACAAAAAGGTAATATAATACGAGATTTATCTGTTCACATAAAGTTTAAATTTGCAAAACCTATTTATTTTTTTCATTTTCATAAAAAATAAAATACACAAGCTCCATGGTTGCATGTGAGCTTGTAAACTTCGTTTGGTTTCCAAGCCAAAGGTCATGGAAACCTCAACCATTCTTGTCTCCCTTCCTCCCATGATCTTTCTTCCTCTTTCAAGCTCCCTTTCTACAACTAATTGATGTTGTGGTTGTTTGCCTTCAGAAATTGTTCACCTTCATATTCCCAACATACTCTTAATACCCTTTCATATTCTAATTTAGATTCATGATATTCTTAGTGACTCTTCTCCTACAACATGACCTTCCAACTTCCACTCAACAATGTGCTCCTCTTCAACGTGTCCTCTCCTTGTATAATGGTTCGCCTTCTCCTAAATTTCCTTCATGAAAAATGTAGCTAATATCCATGTCTCCTCCCATGCACGTGTCCTCTATAGAAAAACATCACTGCCAAATAAATGTGTGCATTCATCCATCCTGTAGAAACACCCCCATCTACTCCATTATCACAATTTGCAACATTATTATGATCTGTACCAATGTTGTCACTTCCTGTAGCTTGTCACATTTTGTTTCCATGCATACCCTACATCAATCAATCATTGTCGTAGTGACATTGTCATGTTCCAAAATCACCTTCATTGTGTCATCCCCAGGACAAATTCAATGCTCCTGCATCAAATTACCCAGGTTTTAAAGAAATAATTCCTTCATTCTTATGAGGTAAACCATTCACATCTATAGCTACTCAATTAAACTTTCATCACTGTTGCACTCTCGAATCTACAATATTCATTTCTATACATTCCAATCTACAAGATATCTTATTTTGTTGCACATTTTTTCTTCCAACTCATTTTTTTCCATTGTTGCACATCAATCTACAACAATACTCTCATTATGGACATTTTTAATTATTCCATCTCGTTCCTTCTACAAATCACCAACCTGTTATATCTCACCTTCCTAGTACTGCTACCATCTCTGTCTATCTTCCTCCATGACCATAATAATTGGTCAGGTACTCCTTAGTCATGCATCACCTACACAATTCAATCTAAGTCACATCCCATCTAAGACATCCCACTTCCCTTTTCCATGCAATGTAAGAAATTCCTTCAGTGTAGCTAGCCACTCATGCTCGAAGCCACACAACATGGAGTCACATGCTCACATGTTACACCTCCCTTGACACAATCCACAACCACACATAGACTTCCTCAGTCAACAATTATGTCAGCATATTCTCATTTTTGACAAATTATTAGAGACATAAATTCAATATTGTTCTTCTTAATGTGGTACCTCCACACTTGGTCCTATCAACAATCTTTGATCCTTGTAACATTTCTCTGCAACATGTATTCTTCCGCATGAGATTTTAAATCTTCTCTCTTTCTCTATCATCTTCATCATCTTTATAATTGTTAGTTCATCCATCTTCAACTCATCATATTCACTCATTCTTCCTCCCAAGTCACTTATCTTCATGACATCATCTTCTACTTGGGAATTCTCTTTAAAAATATTCATCATCTACAAGCTTTGTGATTATGAAATTGTTTCAATCTTTGCAAATTCCTTCTATTGCATCTTCTTCTAATCAGAACTATAAATTCACTTCCATCTGTATCCACAAATTTCTTTCTTCCTGCAAACAAGAAAATAACATATTAAGAGAAAATAAAGAATTCCATCTTCACCTCCTCCTTTCTTTGCGAAATTAGACACACACCACATGTGCCTCTATTTTATAGTGTTATCATTTCTTTGTCCATCACTACAAGGATAACACCTTCTTATGGAGGTTTTTACGAAACCTTCCTGAAAAATTCTTCTCATAGTTGTTTGTAGTGGAGGTTGTTAGTCGAGGAAAGAAACTAGAGGTTTTTGCAGAGGTTTTTTTTTTGGGTGCACCTTTATGGTACATATGCATTGGTGTGTATTTAAAAAATATTGCACCAGTACTTAAATTTTCAAACACCTCCTCACTGTTCATAATGGAGGTGGGTGACCTTAGGATTTTGCAGTTTTTTTTTTTCTCAAGGAGACTTTAAGGAATCTACGCACCAGAGAGTTCATGAACAATAATTTCTTGGTATGTCCACATTTCACGAGCACCGCCATACATTTTAATAAAATTACATGCACCGAATAAATTGCACATATGTCATTGAATAACACACACCAGTGTGCCTAACTATCAAAAGGCGCATCACAATCGGGTAAATTAAAAAAAATTACCAAACCAATTTTCATTGTTATCGTGCATCCCATCCTTCCAAAATATCAAGCAAGCACTTGTTCTCACCTTTTTCCGAAGATGCCCTAGTTCTGGTGCTCTACTTTGACTTGGATAGCTCCATTGGTGGATTCCATAGATTTCCAAATTTTGGAAATTACCACAAATTTTAATTTCCTTTGAATGGTGAAACTAGAAGGTAAATTATTTACTACCTTCTTATTTGCATTTTCATCCAATCAAAATTACAATTTAAGTTGAAATTTGTCAATTTAAAAAAAAAAAAAAAAATCAATTTCGGGCAGTTTGGATTTCCTTGACATGGTGCATAATATGTATTTGCATGAGTGTCATTCAATATAGTGCAACACAATAAATTACCAAGAAAACAAAGTGGTGCATCCTTCATAGCACCATGACACCAACACAAAGTGGGCGTATACTAGCACCAACACAATACACTTCATTAACCACTCCTCTAGCTCAATGATATATAAAAGTTAACCTAACAGTGTAACAAGTTTAATCAATTCCACCAGGGCATACCCAAAATATAATGCCCCAGAGAATCAATGTTTAAACGCACCATCATAGTTTATAATAAAAATATATGCACCAAATAAACAACACCAGTGTCGTTGAATATGATGCCCCGATTTTCCTAAATGTAAAAAGGTGCACTAAAGTAGGGTAAATAAAAAAATCAATAAAACAATTTTCATTGTTACAGTGCATCACGTTCTTCCAAACTTTCAAGCAAGCATTGGTGCTCACCTTTCCTCTGAAGATGTCATTTTCTAGTGCTCTACACTAACTTGAATAGTTCCATTGGTGGATTCCACAGATTTCCAAATTTTGGAAATTACTACAAATTTCATTTCAGCTCAATGGTGCAACCATGCCTCATTAGGATAGAAGAGACCATCTAAATTATTTATTACCTTCCTATTTTCATTTTTATCCAATCAAAATTACAATTTAGTTTGAAATTTGTGATTTTTTTCAATTTGTTTATTCAATTTTGTGTGGTTCCCCTGAATGGTTCTACTCACCCTGAAGCAATGTGTACTATGTTAAATAAATAGTGAGAATCATTGTCGGTGTCACACACACGCACACACACACACACACATCAATGTCATTCAAGCAAGCGCACCACGATGAATTATTAGAAACAAAGTGATGCATCCTTAGGAATGCCTCGAAACCAATGCACAATGGGATTATTCCATCACCAATACATTTCAATTCACTAACCACACCGCTAGCTCAATGATATATAAAATTTAACCTAGCAGTGCACCACTTTTAACCAACTGCATCGGGGCATACCTAAAAAATAACGCCCGAAGGCATCAATGTTCAAATGCACCACCATAATTTATAAAAATCATACATGTACCGAAAAAATAACATTGGTGTATTTTAACATTATGCACCACTATACTTCCCTTAAATAGTGGAACCGCTAACATAATGAGTTATAAAATTTATCATAGTAGTGCAACCATTGTAATCCAACACATCGATACTGTATATAGAAACACACCAGGACATATATTTCCCGAATTTTCATAGCGGGGCCTCTCATTGGACACCTCGTTCCCAATGATATATCCTTTACAACATGGTTCATCTTTAAGAACTCCCCAAAACTAGTGCATAATGGGATTCTACTGACACTGGAATATTTCACTTCATTAACCATACCGTTGGTTCAAAATTATATAAAAAATTAACCTAGCGGTGCTCCAATTTTAACCAACCACACTGTGGCATACTCGAAACATAATGCCCCGACACGTCAATGTTTAAACGCACTGCCATGCTTTATGAAAAAAAATACACACACTGAAAAAATCACACCAATGTCATTTAACATTACCCACTGGTACACTTCACTTAACTATTGGCACCACTAACATAACAATTTATAAAATTTAAAGTAGTGGTGAAACCATTGTAATAAAACACACCGATATTGTATACAAAAATTCACAGGGACATATATTGCTTGAATTTTCATAGTGGGGCATCTCATTGGACACCTCGTTCTTAGTGATATATTCTTCACAATGCACCAAGGTACAAAACATATGTGCTCCACTATCATGGTGGTAACAGTTCGTTAATAGTAACACGTCGCACTGGCTCAGCTACAATAATGAATTTTAGCTTAGCGGTTCCCATCATTCCAACAAATGCACCAATGTCATAAAGACAATGTCACCGGTAGATAGCATGTCGATGCTCTAATAGACATGGTGCACCGATGCTTTTGGTTTAACAAATGGCACCATGGATTTGTGCACTATAAATTTTAGCATTATGGTGTATCTTTGTTAATGAGATGAACCGGTGTTGTTAAAAGCATTGAGTTGGTGCAAATAGTCTTATGGGACACACTTCTTAGTGGTGTTTTTGTTTTAAGATAGTGCACTGACCATAGGGAATATGATATGTTGGCAGCACACTGGTTGATTTAAAGTATTTTTTGCAAAAAAAATTAATTTTGGAATTTTTTAAATACACGTCATTTATATATGTATTTTTTTTTATAATTTCGATTTATTTTATATTTATATATGTTCCTAACAATATTTGTATGTGAATCATAGATGACGACGATGAGAGGAGGAGGAGGTGGGGTGATGAAAGGTCGAGACATACACATTTGTGTGAGTGGGAGGACAATGAGAGGGATAGGAATGATTACCCTCACTCTATTTCAGAGCATACACATGGTCTTTTGATGGATATTTACTTCCTAAATTTTTATCAAGAGGGGAAATCCCTTATGGGGGACTCTGCATTGTTACAAAAGTTTATCTATCACTAAGATCATGCGATATAGGGGTTCAGGGTTGGTACCGATATGTGGTATCATCCCACGGAGGAGGATGTCTATTTCATCACTGGGTTGTCTAGTAGGGGGGTGTATTTTCCCCATTTCCTTGCACTACTTCTCGATGTTGCTGGAGCGACCTAGTTTGCATATGCGCAGAGATATGTTAGTTCACATATTCCTTCCATTTTGGAGTTCCAGGTTTGTGGTGGTCAACTACGTATAGGTGCATTTCAAAGAGAGGATGTTAGGTTCCTATGTTATATGCTCTCGTCATTGTCATAATATAGCTCTAATGGAAAACACATTAGTTTCTCTATGTTGTATTGTGTAGAGAGTTTATTGCAGTAGCCCCAATTCATTAGGTGGGTGGATTTTTTTTTGAGAAAGTTTTTTCATGCATTAGATCATTTTCTCTTTGTTTCATCTAGGGTGAGATTATTCCCATTCGCGTCTGATTTGTATACATTATTTTTTAGATGTTTCATGCCCCACTTGTACAACTGTACCATGCTTTCCTTTTAGTCCTATGTTTGATGCATGTATGCACATGTGAGGGTAATTGATGCCCATACATGACGATCGATTTGAGAGGATTTCCAAACATCTGATTTACAACAGACGAGCCAATAGATGAGATAGCTAATATCATCGTTATGTTTCGATCAATATATTTGCATATTTTTGTGTCTTATTTAATGCACATGTAATTTATTGTAACATTTTGTTTCAATTATCTAATAATTATTATCTATTGTTTTACATATATTGACACATATGTTGGGGATGCGTGAATGGTTTAGTGTGAGTAATAAAGGAGGGTTTTTGGTTTTGAGAAGAGACAACTTGTTGTGCTTCCTTAGCTATTTTAGTAGCATCCACCCAACTCTGAGGCTGAGCCATGAGGACATGGGCATGAATATCATCCTTGAGGCCACTAATAAAACATTCTCAGGAAACAACATTAGACGTGCCCTCTGTATGGAAATCCAATCGTTCAAAAGAGGATATAAAGTCTTCCACTGTGACATATTGTTTCAACTTTGTCAAACGGCCTAAATGGTTGGTGTCAGTGTCAAAGCGTTCATAAATATCTGCCACAAAGTGTGTCCAAGAAAAATACCCTTGGCGGGCATTTTTTCTCCATTTCCACCATTGCCAATGTTCTTGATCTAGATGGAGAACACCATACTAGATTTTGTCCAACTGATCTATAATTCCATACAAAGAGAAATGTTGTTCCATTTGAGTTACCCAGCTAGTGGAATCTGAGCCATCAAATTTGGTCACATTCACATGTGGAAGGTGTAGGTCACGTTGAAAGTGATGGAGCTGAAAATTCTGGGAATGCAAGGAAGTTTCACCTTGGGTTTGCAAAGGTGGGTCAGATGAGGGAAGATCTGCAGGGATATGTAGCTTGGTGCAGATCATCGCAGTGAAGGAGAAAAATTGGGTATTGAAGGATTCAAGATGGGTATCAAGGTATTGTTTGAGGTCCTCTATTTTGGCGTCGATGGAGGAATGCATGTTTTTATTGGAAGTGGCAACATTGGCACTGAGTTATCTTACTTTGTGTTGGGTTTCTGTGAAATTAGAGTGCAAGGTATTGAAGCGAGCTTCCAAGTCTTGGCTACAGGTGTGGGCCATGATGAAGAGGGAACACGAAAAGGGGCGGGTGGGACCACACAGAAAATGGGTTATGGGTGAAGTGTATCACAACGATCAGGGAGACAAGTGGAATCTAATGGGGTAAATCCCAAATAAGGGTGTTGGAAGGGGGTCAAGTCCACGAGAAATTTGTTTTTACTGAAAAATGATAGATATGATTGTGATAAGGGCGAAGAGAGGAATCCAACAAGATAGGTCTCAAATAATGGTGCCAACAGGATAAAGATGAGTTGTCCAGTTTTTTTTTAGTTTTTTTTTTTACTCCCGCGGAGTTATACTCCGATCTGAAGAATACTGCAGTGAAAAAATGCCCAAATTCTTAACAGGAATAAATGTGTAGTAATTTTGAAAATCGAATGTAGGAGACATAGTTGCTTGGCAATAGATATTGTATGTTCTATTTTTGTTTCCATCCCAAGGGTAGGGTATTAAAGGGTTCTACAAACAATGGTGTGACATCTGCTATATCTCCTTGATATATGTGCGAGGACCAATAGTAGTACTTAGCCCAATATCTTAGGGAACCAACTAATGAGGCTAGGCCTTACCCTTAGTCATACTACCCAACTACCCAGGTACAAGAGAGTGTCTTCCCAAGTGTTGTTATCAGTGGCACTATAGTAGTCAGGTGGCCGATCGATTTATCTATGGAGGGCTTAAGGAGATCTAGGTCGATCCCTATACAAATTTTGTCTGATGCACTACCACTCGAAGGGGTACCAATAGGGGTTACAAGGGTGGCCAACAGATGTGTGATGAAGTACCACTTGTATTTCCTGCATGTATGAATCCTTGACCATGGGTTTATGCACATAATGATAGATCTTTGTAGCTTAAAGATGCCAAAATATGTCTCTACCCTGAAAAAGATTTTGACGCAGCCGCACCCACAGGCACGCCTGCTCACAGGATCTTCTCTTTCCTCGGCCTGAAGAACTGAAAACGTTCTTCTATTTCTCTATCAAGAAATCTACACCCACAAAACTATCGCTCGATCCCCTTTCTTTTCTTATCGGGGAATCGGACTTCGTGACTTCGCAATGTCAAAGGTCGATCACTGGGCTCTCGAATTCCCGATGCCCGATATGTCGAAACTCCGACACACACGTGCGAGTTGACTTTTCCACTTCTCGTCACTTCTATCGGGATTTTGGACTTCGCGGAATCACGAATCCTGATGTCAATGTCTCGACACTTCTCGCTGTGAAACCTCGATGACTTATGCCACCTGTCTTCAACTCTGACTCTTGTGGTCCCACACAGCTCTCCCGTCAGGATATCGCATTTCTCGATTCCAAACTGCCATAATACCCTGTCCTCGAAACTCCCGATACTTCGAACCCCGACTTCTTTGGACCTTCTGAAACGCATCCCAAACAATGGACGGTTCTGATCTATTGAGATATCGTGGATCGCAATATCACAATTCCTATTGTGATAAATTGGAGACTCTACTCACGAAACCCCGATCCACGATATGCGTGTGAATCCAACAACCCTCATGGCCCTGATCAACGGCTCTGCCCCTCCTGAGATTTATACCTCCTGGGAATATCGGTGATATCTTCCCCTGCACCTCTGTGAGATCTGACGACTTACGGGATGTCGCAAAACCTCCTCAGAGAATTTCGACCGTCTATTTCTCCCAATGAAACTCGCAGAACGACTAAGTGTCCCTCTCCACGGAATTCGTTCGTCGGCTCGCAAACCTGCGACACTTCTTTCCAACCTTCAAGGCACAATTTCACTTGACTGTCTTTCAACAAACTCAAAGGCCTATCCTTCCTGAGATTTTCCCACTTCTTTAAGTTCTAAAAAGGAAACTCCTTGCTCGTACTCCTTGTGGAAAACCTTCAATCATGGCTAAGTGGTGAAGTCTTCGACTCTGCGCACGCCTGCAACAGTAGTCCTTCGACACTTCACCCAGGTTCACAACCCTAAGTATTTTACCTAGCCTATGCACTCCTTGCACGGCTCCTATAACCCAATCTTCACCCTTGGGAAGAATGAGAACAAAAGCTATCTCTATCGGAACCCTCTATCGTCGCACTCTTTGCGAACACTTCAACTGCACTCCTTGTAGGAATTCTCTGGCTCAAATAGAGAAACAATTGAAACTCATTCCTTCACCATTTTTAGACTTCAACTTAACCATGAAATCATATACACAACATATAAAAGAAACTATATAACCAGGAAGCAAACATTCATGAGCACATCAACATCAATACACAGAGAACAACATGAACCAAGAATTTGAATCAAAGCTTTCTTCTATTAATTCAAATGTCTATACATGGGTGTTCTTACATAGCTCTCTGCATGATCTTCTTCCTGAATTCTCTATCTATTCCTGAATAATGTTGCAATGCACAATGAGGGTGTCTATATCCGTTCTCCCTCCTTCTTTCTAAAACTGTCTAGTCTAGAATTAAATTTCTATCTACCTGCATTAACTATTTTAAATGTCGTCTATCTACTAAAGGACGAGAGCTATCCGCTCAAGTTCCATTACAATACACAAGTGCGCCTCATTAAATTTTCACATTAATGTTCGTGCAACAGTTTCAAGGCAATTTCAAAATTTGTGCTGGCTTATCCAACTGTCTTCCGCTTCCGCGCTGGCTCGCTTGACGTGTTGGTGATGCTCCTGCATCATACTCCCTCGCTTGAAAATTTTCATAGGCTCCTGTCCATGAGCTCCTACACGGTCTGTCCATGCTTTTGTATCTCTACTTCATTCTCCCAGCTGGCATCTTCCACTGGATGGCCCTTCCATTTGACTAGATACTCATAGTATTCTTTCCTCCTGGTCTTCTTACCCACTCTCTTGTCCAATATGCACTCCATCTGCGGTTTTTTTGTAGCTGGCATCTCTTCCATCCACCGAATCATTGGCTGCTCAGTTCCAGTTTTTTCTTCTCCATCCCTGTATGGGTATAAATCTACGACATTGAATATCAGAGATATTCTGATCCCATCTGGTAACTCGATCTCATAAGCATTTTCCCCCAATTTCTTCAAGACCTTACATGGCCCGATTTTCTTCATTTTCAATTTATTGTATGTTCCCCTCGGGAATCTCTCTTTCCTTAAATGTGCCAAAACTAATTCACCAAACTTGAACTAAAGTTTTCTCTGATGCTGATCTGCTCTACGCTTGTACTCCTCGCTTGATTCCAGCAATCGTTTCTTCACCTGCCTGTGAAGTTCCTTCATCGCTTCAATGAATTCTTCTGTACTAGCACTGCTAGTAGCAGTCTGTTCTAAATCCCTCAATTTAGAAACCCATCTCGGCTGTGTGCCATATACAATTTGGAATGGACTCTACTCTGTGCTCCTATTCACTGAGTCATTGTATGAAAATTTTGTCTGTGGCAATATACTGTCCCACTGGCTATGGTGTTCTGTCACCAAGCTTCTCAGCAAGTCTCCCAAACTTCTGTTCACCACTTTCGTCTGTCCATCCGTCTGAGGATTATAAGCTGAACTAAACATCAAATTAGTTCCTGGCTTCTTCCATAAGGTCCTCCAAAAATTCCCTATGAATTTAGTGTCTCTATCCAAAACTATGCTTTTCGGCATCCCATGAAGTCGAATGACCTCTTTGAAAAACAGATTTGCGATGTGAGTCGCATCGCTGGTTTTATGGCATGGGATGAAGTGTGCCATCTTGGAAAACCTATCCACTACCACAAATATTGAATCAACACCTCTTTGTGTCCTTGGCAACCCCAATACAAAATCCATGCTAATCGCCTCCCATGGCCTTTCTGGTATGGGCAATGGCTGATAAAAACCTGCATTCTGCTTCCTCCCCTTCGAATGCTGGCAAATTTTTCATCTGTCAATGAATATCTTGACATCTTCTCACATTCCCGGCCAAAAATATGACTCATTCAGCTTCGCGAATGTTTTTTCATGGCCAAAGTGTCCTGCCAAACCTCCACTGTGTTTCTCTTTCAGTAGATTCTCCCTCATGGAGTATTTCAGAATACACAGTTGATTGCCTCTGAACAAAAATCCTTCCTGGATCATATAGTCTGTCCAAGGTCTTCTGTCCCTAAGAAATAGGTTCTTAGCTGCTTCATATGCTTCTTTGAAATCTTGATCATCTGCATACATCTCCCTGAGATCATCAAAACCGAACGTTTTGACTCGAAACTCCTGCAACAGCAAACACTTCCTACTCAAAGCATCAACCACTTTGTTAGCAGTACCTGAAATGTGTTTAATTACAAATGTGAAATTCTGCATATACTGTACCCATTTTACATGTCTCTGATTCAACTTCTCCTATTGAGTCACAAACTGTAATGCATGGTTATCACTATATAAAAAAAAATCTTTTGGGATCAAGTAATGCCTCCACTTTTTCAATGCCTGGATGATGGCATAAAATTCCTTGTTGTATGTGGAGTATTTCACCTTTTCCTCATTCAACTTCTCACTGAAATATGCAATCAGTCTGTCTTCCTGACTCAAGACCGCTCCTATGGCAAACCCGCTTGCATCACATTTCACTTGAAACGTCTTTTGGAAATCTGGCAACACAAAAACTGGTTGTTCCGTGATCTTCCACTTCAACAGATTGAAGCTCTTCTCAGCCTCTGCTGTCCAGTGAAAATACTTATGCCTTTTTTTCACTGTATCCATCATCGCTGCGCTAATCTCACTGAAATTTCTAATGAACTTCCGGTAGAAACTAGCCAGTCCATGAAAACTTCTCACCTCAAAGATATTCTTTGGTGGTGGCCAATTTTTAATTACCTCCACCTTATCTGGATCCATCTTCAATTCATTCACTGATATAACAAAACCCATATAAATGAGCTATGTTTTCATAAATGAGGACTTCTTCATATTTATCAACAACTTCTCCTATTGTAGCTTCTGCATCACTGTAGCCAAATGCTTCAAGTGTCCTGCCCTTGTCTTGATTAAAATCAATATGTCATCCAAATACACGATGACATACTTCCCGATGAACTCCCTCAGGACTTTATTCATTAACCTCATAAAGGTACCCAGCGCATTCGTCAAGCCAAATGACATAACTAGCCATTCATACAGTCCTTCGTTGGTTTTGAAGGCCGTCTTCCACTCATCGCCTTCCCTCATGCGAATCTGGTGATATCCACTCTTCAAATCAATCTTTGAAAAGTATTTTGATCCATTTAAGAAATCCAGTAAATCATCCATTCTTGGCAATGGAAATCTATACCTGATGGTTATCTTGTTGATTTCCCTCGAGTCAGTACACATTCTCCAACCTCCATCTTTTTTTGGACTGAGTATCGTTGGAACGACACATGGACTCAAGCTTTCCCTAACTAACCCTTTGTCCAATAACTCCTGGACCTGCTTCTTAACCTCTTCATTTTCTTGCGATGTCAATCTATACGCGACTTTATTTGGAAAACTGGCTCCTGGTATGAGGTCTATATGATGACTCACACTCCTCATCGGTGGCAACAAATGAGGTAATTCATCCTCTATGATGTCGATGAACTCTTCTAGCAGTTCCTGAATCTCATCTGGAAAATCGTCCACTCTTGTGCTAGTCATAACAATCTTCGGTTTCCTGACCACAAAGAATTGTGGATCTTCTTTCTTCTTAACCTCCGTAAGAAGCTCCTTCCCACTCATGAGAAGTATTGTGTTGTTTACTTCCGGCTTCACCTCCTTATCCTTTATCGGAAGCAACATATGGGTTCTCCCATTCTTCTCTAGGGTATATGTATTCATTCTCCCATCATGAATCACATTTTTGTCATATTGCCATGGTCTACCCAGCAATAGATGACATACATCCATGGGAATGACATCACATAAGATCTTATCATTATATCCTCCTATCTTGAATTCAACCAAGCATTGTTTAGTGACAGTTACCTGGTGTCCCTTCTATAGCCATGAAACTCTGTATGGGCTTGGATGATCAGTCATCTCCAGCTCCAAATTTTCTACCATCTCGGTTGAAATGAGATTATCTATGCTACCGCTGTCCATGATAACCTTGCATACCCTATCCTTGGTCTTGCAAGCTGTTCTGAAAAGTCTGGTCCTTTAGACTAAAATTCCACCTCTTTCTCAGGTGTTAAGAGAAATTTATGCATCATCAATGACCTTCCGCCTTCCGCATCTTCTGCCTCAACATCCCGCCTCTGCACCTCAGTGATGTGAGCTTCCCCGATGTCCTTCTTTTTCTCTAGACACTCGTAAGACTTGTGCACATTCTTTCCACATGTGAAGCATGTGATTACTCCACCTCTTCCTCTTCCTCTGCCTCTAGTACGAGGAAAAGTGTTGTTGTCAGCATAATCTCCCCTCTGCTCATTATGTTGCCCTCTCTGTGAACTTCCACCCCTCTTTGTACGAGTCTGAGGTTTCTTCCATTCCTCCTTGGGTTTCTGGTATTTATCTTGGGAAACTGATTTGCCTCTGGGTTGACTTCTGCCTCGACCCCTCTGACCTTTCTTACGGCTCAGCGTCTCCTCAGCTTTCAGAGCCATCTGATAAGAATCCTCCACCGTTCGGATGGTTACCATGCTCATCTTGTCCTGGATATCGTATCTCAGCCCATTCATATACTTGGAAACCTTCTCATCATCTCTCTCCCGGTGACATGCCCTAATGTTCAGTTGATAGAATTCCTCGGTGTATTCCTTCACGGTCATCAACTTCTGTCTCAGGTTCTGCATCCTCCTGAAAAGAGTGATTTGATAATCTCTGGGGATGAATTTCTCCTTCATCTTCACGATCATCCTGGCCCATCTCTTAATTTTCTTCTTGCCCTTGCAGCGCATGTCATCTTGTAGCTCATCCCACCACAATGTTGCATGTCCCTTCAAGCGTGTAATAGCATGCTTGACTTTCTTGTCTTCTTCGACATCTTTGTAGTCGAAGTAAGTATCTAGAGCTCTAATCCAATCTAGTAGCTCCTCTGCATCCAAGTTTCCCTCATAAACTAGAATGTCCATATTCGCTCTTGCACCCATCCTGGAAATAGCTTTGATCAAACATTCGTTTGATGCATCTTCAGCTGCAACTTCTTCCTCGCGTTCAGCCTCAATCTCTCTCTTGGAATCACTGAGATCCCCTGCACTAGCTGTGTGTCTTTGCGCTGTCTCCATGTCTTCGAGTCTCGCTCGAAGATCACACATTTGTCTCTCCATTTCTAGATTGGTTACCTACCTGCCTCTTCTTATCTGCACTTCCCTATCCTCTGGATCGGGTGATTGTCTGTCTCTCCTTGGCAGCATGGAAAATTCTCTTCTCCTATGCTACAGAAAGCAAAGAGTCTTTCTAAGCTCTGATACCACTCTGACGCAGTCACACCTGCAGGCACACCCACTCACAGGATCTTCTCTTTCCTTGGCCCGAAGAACTGAAAATGTTCTTCTATTTCTCTATCGAGAAATATACACCCACATAACTATCGCTCGATCCCCTTTCTTTGCTTATCGGGGAATCAAACTTTGAGACTTTGTGATGTCAAAGGTCGATCACTAGGCTCTCGAATTCCTGATGCCCGATATGCTGAAACTCCGACGCACACGTGCGAGTTGACTTTTCCACTTCCCGTCACTTCTATCGAGATTTCAGACTTCGTGGAATCATGAATCCTAATGTCAATGTCTCATCACTTCTCGCTGCAAAACCCCGATGACTTATGCCACCTGTCTTCAACTCTGACTCTTGTGGTCCCACACAGCTCTCCCATCAGGATATCACGTTTCGTGATTCCAAACTGCCATAATACCCTGTCCTCGAAACTCCCAATACTCCGAACCCTGACTTCTTTGGACCTTTTGACATGCGTCCCAAACGATGGATGGTTCCGATCTGTCGGGATATCATGAATCATGATATCGTAATTCCTGTTGCGATAAATTGGAGACTCTACTCACGAAACCCCGATCAACGATATGCGTCTGGATTCAACAACCCTTGTGGCCCTGATCAATGGCTCTGCCCCTCCTGAGCTTTATACCTCCCGATAATATCGATGATATCTTCCCCTACACCTTCCATGTTCTTCCAGATCTCTAGAACCCTGCAAAGAAAATGACATGCAAAACGGACGTTCGGAGCTCCCAGAAATGGCCCGACAACGTCTGCTCCTTAATATCTTCCCTGCATAAAAATAGCTTTGGCTTGGCTTCCCTTCAGCATAACTCTTCTTTTTTTCTCCTTGACTATCCTCTATGGCCTCAAATAGGCCTGGTTTATATAGATCTGAAGTTGGTTATCCATCCCCAACTTCCTCCCAAAATTTGGGCTCAAAAAATGCCCAATATCTCCCAAAAAAGGAGAAAATCAATTAGTTACAGGCTTAAAAATCCCAAATACATTATAAAAAACCCATTTTTGTTTAAATTCGGGCATTAGCCCCCGAGGCTTGGGCGCGTGCCTTTTTTTTCAGCCATATGGGCCATTTTTGGCCATGCGATAGCCCAAAGGCTAAGCGTTGGCCCCTTTGTTTGCCTTGGCTCCCGGTTTTGTGGTGTGTTGGCATAGGCCCATGGGCTATGACCCATAACTCCCACCTTATTTGTTGGACAAATATGGTCATATGGGAACCGCCTGAGAACTGGGGCTGGTCCCTATCCTAACCTCCCGCTGAATCCTCTCGTGCATTAGGTCCCGGCTACATGGTGTGGTTACATGGTATATGCCGAGGGCTGGGGCTAAGCCCGACCCTTTCCCCCCTGAATGAAACTTCAATTAAATTCAAATAAATTCATTCCCATATAGATAACAAGGAACACCCATGGGCCGGGCGGTTAGCCTGGTCCTGCCAGTCCGTTACACTATGGGAGGTCGAGGGTTCGACTCCCATGCACGCCAATAAGTTTTACACAAACCGACGAACCAACCACAGGGTATCACATGGCAGCCCATGACTGGGCCACATGGCACCTCAACAACCAACCACAACTTGCCAAATTTCGATCGCTGAATGGTCCACGTCATCTGCCACCTGTCAACCTGTGCCTCTGTCACATGTATGCCCTGTCAGCCCTGCCACGTGTCTGTCACCATACCTGCTGATGTCATCCCATGCCATGTGTCACCCTTACAGTTGTGACACGTGTCACCCATGGATTGGCCCAACTGTCTGTCCTTACGTCAAATCGGCCTGCCACATGTCACCTCCTAGAGCTTCCATGTCATCTGTACGGACCGTACGACCTGTACAGTCAGCATGCCACGTGGTACTGTACGGACTGTACAGTCATCCCTTTTTTTTCCCTGTTTGGCTTTTTGGACAGAACGCGATATATTTCGCATAAGGAGCTCGTTTGACGAAGTAAATATACCGCTGGAATTAGGAAGATGAGATGGACGTAATGGAACTAGTTTTGTCACATTCCAAGCACTTTCATTTTTGAGCATTTTTAAGCCTTGTCAGGCTTCTGGATCCGATTTCAGATCACAGAGAGTTGTTGTTATAACCCTAATTTTCACCATACATGCTTACCTGGCATCAAGCCATCTCAGATTCCTTCTTTGCCAAAAATCTGTTGAACAACTCTTTAAAAAACCTCTTTTATAAGGGCCCTTCCTCACTGGTCACCAGATCCATTCCTCTTACATCCTCTTTTCTCTATCCATGAATTGTCTGCCTTTTCTTTCTTTCCTCACTAATATTTCATGAGTCCAAATCCCCATTTTTTGGTCAGGTCAATTTTTTTTTCCAAATGGGTACCCTACCCAGCTCCTCATTGACTCTTGAGAAGGACTTCCCAACTACCATCTCAACTGG
The DNA here is from genome assembly GCA_009831015.1 of Picea engelmannii. Taxonomy (NCBI): domain Eukaryota; kingdom Viridiplantae; phylum Streptophyta; class Pinopsida; order Pinales; family Pinaceae; genus Picea; species Picea engelmannii. The sequence goes on from ML789021.1 coordinate 379,468, forward strand.
TAATTTAATTTTCTAGGTCATAGGATTGTTCTGGCTATAAATAATTTAAATCCAATATAGTACTAGTAAGGTGGGGGTAATTTCAACCATTATTGGTTCCCCTCACCGTCTCTCTCATACATCATGATCTACCTTGGAAAAATCCTTCAGTAGTTATGCAATACTTTCCATTTTATTTAGTAACATAAATATATACATTACCTTTTATAAAAAAAGGTTCATCAATTCCAACATCCACACATATTCAGTTTGCCCATAGTATTTCAGCAGGTTATAGTTATATTTACAAGTTGGGGGAAACAATGGTATTACAATCCCCTCCCCCTTAAAGGAACATTGTCCTCAATGTTCTACCTACTGATGTGCTCTATATGTACAACAGTAAACAAAAATGGGTATGCTTGTTTCATGGCATACTCCATTTCCTATGTATCTTCATCTTGACCAAAGTGTTTCCTCTGCACCTTGGAATATGCAATGGTTTTGTTCCTGAGTGGAATTTCTTTCGTGTCTATTATGAATTATGGCTTTGGAAATAATTCTCCCTCTAGTTCCACCTGAATAACTGACCAATCAATTATATGATTAGAATCATGTACATATTTCTTTAGCAACGAAACATGGAAAACATTATGTGCCTTCACTGTGGGAGGAAATGTTGTTATATATGCTACAGGTCCCACTCTGTGTGAAATTTCAAAGGGTATATAATACCAAGGTGCCATCTTGGCACAAGCTCCCATTCTCAATGAACTTTTTCTAGTCCTGACTTAGAGATACACATGATCTCTTTCTTTGAATTCATGTCATAAGGAAAATCACTCTATGGCATGGGGTAAACCACAACAGATGGAAATGAACTCAAAAATCAACTCTAATCTCAAGTATGTTATATAAACAAACATGCTAACAAGACAAGATAAAGAGCCTACCTCGTCTAGATGTTTGATGAAGTACATTGTTGAGCACATGACTCAAATCTATACACCTACAACTTCTCCTCAACAACCAAGATACGCAAGCATATGGTGATAATATATAAATTTAGTGATGCAGGAGCATCGCCAACTCATCAAGCGAGCCAGCACATCAAGCGGAGATCAGCTGGATAAACAAACCCAAATTTTTGAAGTGCTTTGGGATTGTAGCGCAAGTCTTTAATGAAGCCATTTTATGGAGGCGCATTGTATATTGTATTGGACCTTGAGCCTTAAGCTCTCGTCCTTTGGTAGATAGTCGGCATTTAATAGATTTAATGCTGGTAGATAGGATGTTTAAGTCTAGATTTGATAGTTTAGAGTTTGGGAGGGAAAACAGATTTAGACACCCTCATTGTACTATTGTAGGAGTAGTAGTGAAGAATAGAGGAAGCATTCAGGAGAAGAGAAGAGCAAGAAGAGAATATTGTATGAAGAACGCCCATGAATAGGCATTTGAATTAATAGAAGGGAGCTTTGATTCAAGCTCATGGTTTGTGTTGTTTTATCTATGTATTGATGTTGTGCTCATGAACATTTGTTTTCTTGTTATGCATTTGCTTTGTATATGCCGTGCATGTGATTTTACATTTCAAACTGAAGTCTGAAAGGGAGAGAGAGTGAGGTCCAATTGTTTCTCTATCTGATCCAGGAGATTCTTGCAAGGTGTGCAGTTGAATTCATCCGCAAGGAGTGCATTGATGAAGGATCAATAGTTTAACTTTTGTTCTCATTCACCCGGAAGTGGAAGTAGATTGATGAAGTCGTGCAAGGGGTGCGCAGGCTGAAGAAGAAGTCTCAGTTGTAAATCTGAGCAAAGGGAGATCGAAGACTGCTGCTGCAGGAGTGCACAGAGTCGGAAGGATTCACCACTTGGGAAGTTGTTGAATGTTGAGTGCAAGGAGTGCGTGCAAGTTCCTCTGAAAGAATCAGAGTGGAAAAGCTCAGGAGGTACAACACCTTCGTGATATCATTAAAAGAGAGTATCGGAGTTTGTGCCGAGGAAGGTTCGAGCAGGAGATGCGAGTGCAGGTGTTAGAGGACAAGTCCTGAGAAAGAACAGTTAGCCTTCTCAAGAAATCTTCAAGGAGGAGAAATCGATGGTCAGGATTCGCAGGGAAGATTGGTGAAATCCCGTCAACCGTTAGATCTTGAAAAGTTACGTCGGGGTTAAGCTCAAAGGAGTAGAGGAAGAAACTGGAGGAGACATCGGGATATCGGTGTCATCGGGTCTTCATAGGGTAAGAATCGGAGACCTCGGAAAGTTCTGAAATCCCAAGAAGGAGCCCTAGTCGTTGATCTCAGCAGGGACACGTGGCGAGAGATCCTAGAGAGTCGGAGTTCGAAATATCGGGGTTTCCAGAGTCGTGAAACTCTTGCACAATGAAATCGCAATCCGCGATTTCCTGACATGGTCAGAGCCATTGATTTGAGGGACACGTGTCCAAGGATCTGAAAGAGCCAGGGTTCAGCATTTCGGGGTTTCCGCATACAAAGGAATCGTTGCATTAGAAGTCGCAATTTCAAGATACCCGATAGAGCGACGAGGAAGTGGTGATGTGGAGGAGAGAGTTCACATGTGCATCGGGGATTGAAATATTAGGATTCTTGGTGACAAGAAAATCACAGCAGGAGAAGTCGCGAAATTCCAAAACGCGACGGTCCCACAGTCATAGCACTTCAGTGGAGGACAGGTGTCATCTGTATCGGAGATCGGGACTTGGAAGGGTCTGTGAAAGAGTGTTACGGGAATCACGATATCCCGAAACATAATTTCCCAATCACCACTAGAGTGTGGGCCATAGGTGCCAGAGCATAGGACAGGTGTTGGAAGGTCGAGCCTTGCAGTGGGTCAACGCCAGGTGGCATCGGGAATCGGAGATCCTGAGGGTGTGAGTTCTATGCATTTCAATTCTGCAAATTCTAAAATTCCGATAGGGGAAAGGACTGTGGTCTTGTGGACTAGAAGGTAACATGTGTAAAGAGTTAGCCGGAGGGAGCTAAGGGGTGCAGAGAGCGCCATCGCAAATTGGGAATCGGGGATCCATGAGGTGAGCGATTCACGACCTCGTAAGTACTGATTTCCCTACGGGGATATTCCTGACGGAAGCAAGGAACACATGGGTGAATATTTCATCGGGTTCTGAGGAATTGGGAGCCCTGAACCTGTGAGTGCAGGACTCATGATCACGCGAGGCTCGATTTCCCGATAGGACAACGGGAAACCCTAAAGAGCATCGTATGGGTGTAGGAAAGTTCTGATAAGGGATTTGAAGAGTATTTCAATTCTTCAGGCCAAAGGAAGAGAAGGTCCTGGTGGGAGCGGACGTGCCTGGGTGGTGCGGTTTGCATCAAGTGGTATCAGAGCGAGAAAATCTCTTTGCTTTCTGTAGCAGAGAAGAAAGGAAAATCTCACCATGCCTCCGAGGAGAGAAAGACAAGCACAAAATCCAGAAATGGAGAGGCAGATACGTGATCTCCGAGCAAGACTAGAAGATATGGAAGCAATGCATAGACGCACAACCAATGATGGAGATCTAAGTGACTCCGAAGGCGAAGTTGAAGCCAAACAACAAGGAGAAGTTGCAGCCAAAGATGCAACCAATGAGCGACTAACTAAAGTTATCGCCCAGATGAGTTCGAAGACAAAGATGGACATTCCAACTTATGAAGGGAGTCTAGATGCAGAAGAGTTATTGCATTGGATCCGAGCTCTTGACACTTACTTCGATTATGAAGACATCGAAGAAGATAAGAAGGTTAGGCATGCTATCACAAAATTGAAGGGACACACAACATTATGGTGGGACGAGCTTCAAGTAGATAGACATTCCAAAGGAAAGAAAAAGGTTAAAATATGGGATCGAATGATTGCGAAGATGAAGGCAAAGTTCATCCCAGGGGATTATCAAATCACACTGTTCAGGAGAATGCAGAACCTGAGACAGAAGTTGATGACAGTGAAGGAGTATACTGAGGAATTTTACAAGTTGAATATCAGGGCAGGTCATCGCGAAAGCAATGACGAAAAGGTGGCCAGGTATATGAATGGCTTGAGATACGATATCTAGGATGAGATGAGTATGAAAACCATCAGAACGGTGGAGGATGCGTATCATATGGTGTTGAAAGCTGACAAAAAGCTAAGCCGTAAGCCAGGACAGCGAGGCCGAGGTAGGAGCCAGCCAAAAGGTAAGTCAATTGCCCAAGATAGGTTCCATAAATCCAAGGACGACTGGAAGAAGCCTCAGACTAGAACATAAAGAGGTGGAAGTTCACAGTGAGGACAAAACACTAAACAACGAAGGCAGCATACGGAAAAGAGCGGAGGATATGCTGATAATAACACATTTCCTCATACTAGAGGTAGAGGAAGAGGTAGAGGTGGAGTCATCACATGCTTCATGTGTGGAAAGAATGGACACAAGGCAGTTGACTGTCTAGATAGGAAGAAATATGGAGGAGAAGCTCACATCGTCGAGGCACATAGGTGAGATGCTGAAGCAGAAGACGCGGAAGACGGAAGGTCATTGATGATGTGTAAGGTTCTCTTAACACCTGAGAAGGAGGTGGAGGACACAGCTCAAAGAAACAAACTTTTCAGAACCATATGAAAGACTAAGGACAGGAAATGCAAGGTCATCGTGGATAGTGGAAGCACAGATAATCTCGTTTCAACCGAGATGGTGGAGAAACTAGAACTGGAGACAACTGATCACCCGAGTCCATACAAAGTTTCATGGCTACAGAAGGGACATCAAGTAAATGTCACTAAACAGTGCTTAGTTGACATCAAGATAGGAAGATATAATGATAAAATACTTTGTGATGTTATTCCTATGGATGTATGTCATTTATTGCTAGGCAGACCATGGAAATATGACAGAAACATAATTCATGATGGGAAAATGAATACATATACTTTGGAGAAGAATGGAAGAACACATATGCTACTTCCAATTAAAGATAAAGAAGTAAAACCAGAACCGAAAAATACTGTACTTCTCATGAGTGGGAAGGAACTTCTGGTGGAAGTAAAGAAGAAGGAAGATCCACAATTCTTTGTAGTCAAGAAACCAAAAATCGTCTTGACCAGCACAAGATTGGATGATTTGCCGGAAGAAATTTAGTAACTGCTAGAAGAGTTTGTGTTGGTTGTGGAGCTTGATTATATTCCTGATTCAGAGGTCCTTGCTTTCAGTCATGTTTATACCCCATGAAGTATTTACACCCCAAAAGTATGTACACTCTTCCACGCGGGGGAGTGCAGAGGGGGGGTACCCCCTCTGCGGGGTCTGGGGGGGCCTATCCCCCCGGCTGGGGGGTCTGGGGGCAAGCAAGCCCCCAACGGGGGTTCGGGGGTAGTGTCCCCTGATGGGGGTTCGGGGGCAGAGCCCTTGAAGCAAAAATTGCCTTATAAAAGTATATTGTAATTTCATTGTAAATCTGGACCGTTCATTATAAGGTCGCAGATCTAACGATAGAGATTATGTTAGGGTTTTTTTCCCTAGAAGGCAACCCTATTTTATGAGGAAAATGTATTGCGGCTATGGTTGATGGTGAATATTGTATTCTGAGAGAGGAGACTATGAGAGAAAGAAGAGGAAGTTACAGTGGGTTTTGATGTAGGTTGTATCCCTTCATTTGTTGGATAATAATAAAGGAAGGACCTGGCAATTTCTTTGGTGGACGTAGCCCACACTGGGTGAACCACGTAAATCTGTGTCTCTCTTGTATTGTGTGTCTTCTGTATTTTGTTTCTGCATTTGTTTTATTTTATTGCTCTGTAGTCCTATTTTTCTAACAACTGGTATCAGAGCGTAAGGTAACTCGCAGGAAAAGAGGGTTCCTGGTTCGAGTGGGAGCAATGTCGGAAGATGGAAAGTTTAGGGTCGAGAAATTTAATGGCCAAAACTACCAGTTATGGAAGATGCAGATGGAAGACTATTTATATCAGAAGGATATATTCCTACCATTGAGCAAAGTAGCAAAGAAGCCGGTGGCCATGAAGGATGAAGAATGGGATATTCTTGACAGAAAGGCTCTAGGAACGATACGGCTGAGCCTAGCAGCGTCAGTGGCTTTCAATATTTCGAAAGAAAAGACAACAAAGGGTTTGATGGACGCGTTGGCCAAATTGTATGAAAAACCCTCAGCATCGAATAAGGTATTTCTAATGAAGAGATTATTTAATATGAAGATGTCAGAAGGTGGGTCTGTTGCAGATCATTTAAATGAATTTAATACGGTTAC
>ML789021.1:389016-414507 GCA_009831015.1 Picea engelmannii
TGTTAACAAAGGGAGTAACCAGGGAGAAACTGAGTTCTTGCTCAGTTTCAGTTGGTCTTCAAGAATGAAGATGAAGATGAGAAATTTTCCAGGTCCAAGAAGGTTCAGAGTCCAGCATATACAGTAGCAGTGGAGTTGTTGAGTTCAGTCTCCAAGTGGGAGATTGTTGGTTGTGGAGCCAGATTATCTTCCTGATTCAGAGGTCCTTGCTTTCAGCCGTGTTTATACCCCATGAAGTATTTACACCCCAGAAGTATGTACACTCTTCCACGTGGGGGAGTGCAGAGAGGGGGTACCCCCTCTGCGAGGTCTGGGGGCAAGCGAGCCCCCAGTGGGGGTTCGGGGGCGAAGCCCCTGAAGAAAAAATTTCCTTATAAAAGTATATTGTAATTTCATTGTAAATTTGGACCGTTCATTATAAGGTTGCAGATCTAATGGTATAGATTATGTTAGGGTTTTTTTCCCTAGAAGGCAACCCTCTATTATGAGGGAAATGTATTGTGGCTATGGTTGATGGTGAATATTGTATTCTGAGAGAGGAGACTGTGAGAGAAAGAAGAGGAAGTTACAACGGGTTTTGTTGTAGGTTGTATCCCTTTATTTGCTGGATAATAATAAAGGAAGGACCTAGCAATTTCTCTGGTGGATGTATCCCACACTGGGTGAACCACATAAATCTGTGTCTCTCTTGTATTGTGTGTCTTCTGTGTTTTGTTTCTACATTTGCTTTATTTTATTGCTCTGCGGTCCTGTTTTTCTAACAGTTCGTTGACATTATGGTAGATGAATTACCTCATTCATTACCGCCGATGAGGAGTGTGAGTCATCATATAGACCTCATACCAGGAGCCAGTTTGCCGAACAAATCTGCATACAGGTTGACGCCACAGAAGAACGAAAAGGTCAAAAGGCAGGTGCAGGAACTATTGGATAAAGGACTGATCAGGGAAAGTTTAAGTCCGTGTGTCGTTCCAATGGTACTGAGTCCAAATAAAGATGGAGGTTGGAGAATGTGCATTGATTCCAGATCCATTAACAATATAACCATCAGGTACAGGTTTCCATTGCCACGGATGGATGACTTGATGGACTGTTTAAGTGGAGCAATTTTTTTTTCAAAGGTTGATTTGAAAAGCGGATACCATCAGATTCACATGAGGGAAGGCGATGAGTGGAAGACAGCCTTCAAAACCAATGAAGGAATGTATGAATGGTTAGTCATGCTATTTGGCTTGACGAATGCATTGAGTACCTTTATGAGGTTAATGAATGAAGTGCTAAAGAAATTCATTGGTAAGTTTGTCATTGTTTATCTGGATGACATATTGATTTTCAGCAAAACAAAAGAAGAACATCTGAAGCATTTAGTTGCAGTAATGAGGAAGCTACAACAAGAGAAGTTGTTGATCAACATGAGGAAATCTACATTTATAAAGACAAAACTCCCTTACTTGGGATTTGTCATATCGGCGAATGAATTAAAGATGGATCCAAGTAAAGTGGAAGTAATTAAAAATTGCCCATCACCAAGAAATATTTTTGAGGTGAGAAGTTTTCATGGAATGGTTAGTTTCTACCGAAAATTCATCAGGAATTTAAGTGGAATTAGCACAACAATGATGGATATTGTCAAGAAAAGACATAAATATTTTCATTGGACTGAAGAGGCAGAGAAGAGCTTCAATCTGTTGAAGCGAAAGATCATGGAACAACCGGTTTTGGTGTTGTCGGATTTTACGAAGGTGTTCCAGGTGAAATGTGATGCAAGTGGCTTTGCCATAGGAGCGTTCTTGAGCCAGGAGGATAGACCAATTGTATATTTCATCGAGAATCTGGATGAGGCAAAAGTAAAGTACTCCACGTATGACAGAGAATTTTATGCTATCATACAGGCATTGAAGAAATGGAGACACTATTTGATTCCGAAAGAATTTATTTTATATAGTGATAATCATGCCTTACAGTTTGTGAATCAACAAGAGAAGTTGAATCACAAACATGCTAAATGGGTAGAGTATATGCAGAATTTTACATTTGTAATTAAACACATTTCAGGTACTGCTAACAAAGTGGTTGATGCTTTGAGCAGGAAGTGTTTGTTGCTGCAGGAGTTCCGAGTCAAAACATTGGGTTTTGAAAATCTTAGGGACATGTATGCAGGTGATGCAGATTTTGCAGAGGCATATGAAGAAACTGAGAGTCCAGTTCTCAGAGACAGAAGCCCATTGATAGATTACATGGTCCAAAATGGACTGTTGTTCAGAGGAAATCAGTTATGCATTCCAAATTGCTCCATGAGGGAGAATCTGCTAAAAGAGAAGCACAATGGTAGATTGGCAGGGCATTTTGGCCACGACAAGACATTTGCAAAGCTAAGAGAAGCATACTTTTGGCCAGGGATGCAGTCGGAAGTCAATAAGTTTGTTGACAGATGTAGAATTTTCCATCATTCAAAGGGCAGGAAGCAGAATGCAGGATTCTATCAACCATTACCCATACCCGAGAGGCCATGGGATGAAATCAGCATGGATTTCGTATTGGGATTGCCTAGGACGCAAAGAGGACATGATTCAATATTTGTGGTGGTTGAAAGTTTTTCCAAAATGGCACATTTTATTCCATGACATAAGACCAGTGATGCGACTCATATCGCAAATTTGTTTTTCAAGGAGGTCGTTAGACTTCACGGGTTACCCAGAAGCATAGTATCGGACAGGGATACAAAATTCATTGGACATTTCTGGAGGACACTCTGGAAGAAGATGGGAAATAACTTAATGTTTAGTTATGCCTATCATCCTCATATGGATGGGCAAACAGAGGTGGTAAATAGAAGTCTGGGAGATTTATTAAGAAGCTTGGTGACAGAGCACAATAGCAATTGGGACAATGCATTGCCACAGGCAGAGTTTGCATACAACGACTCAGTGAATAGGAGCACAGACAAAATTCCATTTGAGATTGTATATGGCAGGCAGAAAAGAGGAGTATATGAACTGAGGGACTCAGAGCAGATAATGACTAAGAGCGAAAGCGCTGAAAAATTCATAGAGGTGATGGAAGAACTTCACAGCAGGGTGAAGGAGCGATTGCTGGAATCAAACCAGGAATATAAGTGCAGAGTAGATCAGCATCGGAGACAACTTCAGTTCGAAGTTGGTGATCTAGTTCTGGCACATCTAAGGAAGGAAAATTTTCCGAGAGGGACATACAACAAGATGAAAATGAAGAAAATTGGGCCATGCAGAGTCCTAAAGAAATTGGGAGAAAACGCTTATGAAATTGAGTTGCCAGGAGAGATCAGAATATCTCCAACATTCAATGTCTCATAATTATATCCATATAAGGCTGAGGAAGCAGGAGCTACAAGTGATGAACAGCCAGAAATCTAGTGGCAGAAGCATATGCCGATTGCATAAAAGCCACAAATGGAGCATATACTTGATAAGAGGGTGAGCAAAAAGACCAGGCGGAAGCAATACTTCGAGTATCTAGTCAAATGGAAAATCCATCCAATGGAAGATGCCAGCTGGGAGACTGAAGCATAGATTCAAAAGCATGGACAGACCATGTAGGAGCTCATGGATAGGAGCCCATGAAAGTTTTCAAGCCGAGGAGTATGATGCAGGAGCATCGCCAACTCATCAAGCGAGCCAACACATCAAGCGGAGATCAACTGGATAAACAAACCCAAATTTTTGAAGTGCTTTGGGATTGTAGCGCAAGTCTTTAATGAATCCATTTTATGGAGACGCATTGTATATTGTATTGGACCTTGAGCCTTAAGCTCTTGTCCTTTGGTAGATAGTAGACATTTAATAGATTTAATGCTGGTAGATAGGATGTTTAAGTCTAGATTTGATAGTTTAGAGTCTGGGAGGGAAAACGGATTTAGACACCATCATTGTACTATTGTAGGAGTAGTAGTGAAGAATAGAGGAAGCATTCAGGAGAAGAGAAGAGCAAGTAGATAATATTGTATGAAGAACGCCCATGAATAGGCATTTGAATTAATAGAACGGAGCTTTGATTCAAGCTCATGGTTTGTGTTGTTTTCTCTGTGTATTGATGTTGTGCTCATGAATGTTTGCTTTCTTATTATGCATTTGATTTGTATATGCTGTGCATGTGATTTCACATTTCAAACTGAAGTCTGAAAGGGAGAGAGAGTGAGGTCCAATTGTTTCTCTATCTGAGTCAGGAGATTCCTGCAAGGTGTGCAGTTGAATTCATCCGCAAGGAGTGCATTGATGAAGGCTCAGTAGTTTAACTTTTGTTCTCATTCACCCGGAAGTGGAAGTAGGTTGTTGAAGCCATGCAAGGGGTGTGCAAGCTGAAGAAGAAGTCTCAGTTGTAAATCTGAGCAAAGGGAGATTGAAGACTGCTGCTGCAGGAGTGTGCAGTGTCGGAACGATTCAACACTTGGGAAGTTCTTGAATGTTGAGCGCAAGGAGTGCGCGCAAGTTCCTCTAAAAGAATCAGAGTGGAAAAGCTCAGGAGGTACAACACCTTCATGATATCATTAAAAGAGAGTATCAGATTTTGTGTCGAGGAAGGTTCGAACAGGATATGCGAGTGCAGGTGTCAGAGGACAAGTCCTAAGAAAGAATAGTTAGCCTTCTCAGGAAATATTCAAGGAGGAGAAAGCGACGGTCAGGATTCGCAGGGAATATCGGCGAAATCCCGTCAGCTGTTAGATCTCGAGAAGTTGTGTCAGGGTTAAGCCCGAAGGAGCAGAGGAAGAAACCGGAGGAGACATCGGGATATCGACGTCATCGGGTCTTCATAGGGTAAGAATCGGAGACCTCAAAAAGTTTCGAAATCCCAAGAAGGAGCCCTAGCTGTTGATCTCAGCAAGGACATGTGGCGAGAGATCCCGGAGAGTCGGAGTTCGGGATATCCGAGTTTCCAGAGTTTTGAAACTCTTGCACAATGAAATCGTGATCCGTGATTTCCTGAAACGGTCAGAGCCATTGATTTGAGGGACACATGTCCAAGGATCTGAAAGAGTCAGGGTTCGACATTTCAGGGTTTCTGCATACAAAGGAATAATTGCATTAGAAGTCACGATTTTCCAATACCTAATAGAGCGACGAGGAAGTGGTGACATGGATGAGAGAGTTCACACGTGCATCGGGGATCGGCATATCGGGATTCTCGGTGACGAGAAAATTACAGCAGGATAAGTCGTGAAATTTTGAAATGTGATGGTCCCACAGTCATAGCACTTCAGTGGAGGACAGGTGTCATCCATATCGGAGATCGGGACTTGGAAGGGTCTGTGAACGAGTGTTACGGGAATCGCGATATCCCGAAACGTGATTTCTCGATCACCACTGGAGTGTGGGCCATAGGCGCCAGAGCATAGGACAAGTGTTGGAAGGTCGAGCCTTACAGTGGGTCAACGCCAGGTGGCATCGGGAATTAGAGGATCGGAGATCCCGAGGGTGTGAGTTCTATGCATTTCAATTCTGTGAATTTCGAAATTCCGATAGGGGAAAGGACTGTGGTCTTGTGGACTAGTAGGTCACATGCATAAAGAGTTAGCCGGAGGGAGCTAAGGGGTGTAGAGAGCGCCATCAAAAATCGAGAATCGGGGATCCGTGAGGTGAGCGATTCATGACCTCGTAAGTACCGATTTCCCGATGGGGATATTCCCGATGGAAGCAAGGAACACGTGGGTGAATATTTCATTGGGTTCCTGGGAATTGGGAGACCCAAACCTGTGAGTGTAGGACTCATGATCACGCGAGGCCCGATTTCCCAATAGGACAACGGGAAACTCTAAAGAGCATCCTGTGGGTGTAGGAAAGTTCCGATAAGGGATTTGAAGAGTATTTCATCTCTTTGATCCAAAGGAAGAGAAGGTCCTAGTGGGAGCGAACGTGCCTGGGTGGCACGGTTTGCATCATTTAGCACATGTAATAGCATAATCCATCAATATTCATAACAAATACACCCATGGAATAATAATTCAAAATTTTGCAAGACATTAATTGGATGAGAAAAGAGTATTTATATTAAAATTTAATCAACAAAAGTGTATGAATGACAAATTTTCATGTTGGCACATTTAGAACTGAGAAACTAAGTCCCATCCAGCTGGGCCTCCACCACTTCAATCCTCCACCAAAGGAAATATCATATAAGAGATACAATGAGGTTCTCCATCAAATAGGAAAGAGCTTGGGGGATGAACAATGTGTTCATACTTAAAAGGACAAAGGGATGCAGACTCAATATGAAGTGAATAATTTATCCAAAGTAACTTTTCTATCAAAGTTGAATTCTTCTCTTGTCTTCCACAACGTGGATATGGCCCATTTATTTCCTTCAAATGGAACTGAAGGGATAATTCGTAACATTTCCATTATATGGAAGGTCAAGGATCATGGATCTCATGACGTGACATGGAAAACCAACACCATTTTTAAGTTTGGGCACAAAACTCGATGTACGTGGGTTGTAATGGTGAAACCTGTGTATACGCATGTTGTATAGCTATAAGGGCATGTATATATGATAAAATATGTTTTTTAGCTCTGGGAATTGCAATAAGGGCCTTCAACTCTACATAGGGAAATGGAAAAGGCCTTTTGAGCAAGTTGAATGGGGTGAGTAAAATCTTGCTATAACAGATGCCCCCTAATGTGTGAGGTTAGAGGAGTATCTACGATGGCTGAAATACATTTTAATTCCTAGAAGTGGAGTAAACAAGACCCAGCTCGACGAACTAGTTTCTCATAAGAATATTACAATCCATAATGACTTTGTACACATGGATTCCAATTTGAATTACACTACAGATCCATGTGGAAATATACCAAACAGTTGTTCATGGCCATGAATAGGCACCACAAAGGTAGATACATTCCATAGGTCATCATAGTCACGAACAAGGCCCAGTGAAAACTAGTCTTAAAATCAATCTCAACATATCTGTGTACAATGGAGTATAATTTGATCTCCCATGATCACTAAATTCATATAGGTATTGGTCCAATGAGTGATAATAACAACTTAGAAAATTTTCAACTATGAACTGATGTCTTCAAGTCATCTACATAATCCACCAAAGGTGAAATTCTACAACATGTGAATAAAGGAGTTGAGGTTGAACACAATGAGACATCATTTGATTACCAGTCATTAAGGTATACCGTTAACAAACATGAGACATCCTACCGATAATGAAAGTAGGTATCAAGACACCGAGTACATTCTTACAAGTGTGAATAAAGGAGTTGAGGTCAAACACTTGAAGAATCCATCGATCAGGAGAAATTGATGTACTCCCAACTATCAATGGAAAGAGAACCTACCACTGATGAATACAAGCCACTAGGAACTCATAAGAATCTAGGTCTTGTTTCCAGAATAGATGAGTTGAAGTTGATGGAAGGAGACCCACTGAAAGGAGAGAATTAAGGCATCTCTCATTAGTCAGTATGAGGTACAAAGTAGTAACTTGATGATTTGGAGGAATTCGGATGAAGAACATGTTCATGAACAAATGAACCTGTTCTTCTTTCGCATGCACCAAATGCAAGTAGTACATGGAAAATACCCTCTGAATAGCATCTAGTAAGGAAAATTGTCGACAAAGGAGAGGAAACAACCAATAAAGCTAATGGCATACAAGACACTGCAAAAATCCCAATGTGTGAATATATTTTTTTTCGTCAAACACATGGGAAAACCCCCAATGAGTGACCAACGAGGAGATGTCAACTTTTGGGTTCAAGGTTACCTACCTATAAGGAAAGTAGGACTAGGGTGTATGGTAGGACAATAAATTCATGTAACTCTAAGACACATTGAGGGTATGGCTGACATGAAAAGTCAAGAGTTCTGGCAAATGGCAGACACAGGCTTATAGACGTCCTTTGAACAAGAGCATGCGACATATGGAGGACTCTGGCATCATAGAATCAATGATGAAACTTTGTGATGTAAGAGGAACCAATCAAACTCTCCATAGGGACTGGAAGATTAACCAATCGGAGGCTTAAACTCTAAGTAATGATCTCATCTTCCTAAGGTCATGTTAAATCCAAACTTTGTATGACAAGTGGAATCAAAAGTTTATGTTATGTTCAAAGGAGACGCGATTGCTGCCAACATGAGATAATACTCTTCTCTCGCCCATGTTTTTTTTTTTTTTCATTGACAACTGAATGCAATGATACAAAGGAGGAAACAAGTGTCGCAAGTAAGCAACTAGTTCCAATAGATTAACATGCCTATGCTCAATGAAAGGAGGTGCATATAGGATATGGACACTTGGGGGAATGTTTCCTCTTAGGGTATAAGGTGTCAAGCTGCAAAGGATATAAACAAGGATATGCTTGGCTGAGGATGCAAATTGCTGAGATAATAGGCTTATAATGCAAAAAGTGAGAACTAAAAATATGCTCAATACTGCAAGTGAGAGGATGAGATGCAATTACAAATTAACTCCAAAGAATTTCCTTTTTCATAAATTTAGTCTACTTGGTCTGAAAAAGGGGTTAAACTTACACCAAATACATGTTCTTTCAAATCCAATTTACGAGTGTGAAAGAGACAAGTTCACTCGACAATCTTTTCTCTTTTTTGAGAGAGTCGAAAAAAATCTTAAACTAGACTCGTGGGAGTCCCATAGGTATAGGTCAGCATGTTTATGAGTAAGAATATGAGACTCAAATGCAAATTTATATTGGAACTATAAAGGACTCCTGGTCTTTATCGACTAATCTCTGCATGGGAACCAGATGGCACAAGGGTTCTAACTAGGGCACCCATGTTTGGTAAGCCTCTACCATTCACTAATGACACTTCTAGTAGCAGTAAGGAGGTTTTGTGTCTCTAACAAATGGGTTTGTACCTAAGGCTTATGAAGCATAGTTAAAGGATAATGTAAGTGTGCCAATTGGAGTGACGACCTATCCTATATGCTCGGTAAACCAAAATACCTGCCAAAGTCATGAACGGAAAAAATGATGCTAGAAACCGCAAGAATGCCTAGATAAAACTACTAAAACCAACTCCTTCCACTACAGTATTAGTCCACTAGGCCAAAATATTAACAAAAACTATGTAAAGTGGGTAAACATTTTCTATAAATAGTAAAAATAACCAATTTTACCATACCATTTCACATTTTCACCCAAATAGTGCATTTTGGACAAAATTTCCCATGAACGTCAAGTGTCGATTGTGAGATATATGAGTGATGGGAAGGACAAATGTCTCAACCAAGTAAGTATTCTTTCCCTCCTCTTCATTTCTAGTGGATTAGATTTTGAAATTAGGTCTCATGTTTTGAGTTTTTTAATGCGCAAATTAGGAATTAGGTTATACGCGAGTTGTATATCATTGGGTCACATATACACAATACCATACACGACTTTTATCAAAACAGGTAGCATATATATATGCATCCCTATATGCGACTGTGTAAACTGCAACTCGCATACAAGTCTATAACTTGGTTTTTAAAGGAATTTGACTCAAAAACTGGATTTTTTCTTGTAGGATGGTACTGAAATGGAGAGAAAGAGAGAATGAAGAAGTTGATGCTATAGTGGAAAGAGACCCAGGGGCCCAACTAGCATTAAAAATATATGGGCTATATAAGTCTTGGGATCTCAAATGGATGAGAGCTCAAGTGAGGCTGCTCGAAATGCTGGTGAACTTTCGGGATCCAGATACAGAGGCCTTCAACCTCGATGGACAACCATTGAGAATTGAAGTTGAGGATATCTACTTTCTGATAGGTTTGTTTCATCGTGGTGAGGTGGTGAAACTCAAAGCCAAGGAAGTTGGGACTGGCATGAACATAGAGGACTACATCTCCACTCACTATGTTGCAGGAACATAAAAGGTAGGGAACCAACTCCCTATTCAGGAGATCAACAACCTAAGTATAAAGATAGTCGTTCTCGTGATGACATGGATCATGGGGTCAATCTCATTGAATCAAGAATCAACACCACTTATTTTCTACTCCATGGAGTGCTTATGACCCACAACATATGATTGGTGCACCTCACTATTGGCTACTATGAATAACCAATCGACAGACTGCAAACATGGTAGGAAGGGGAACTTCGAGTTCACATCTATCTTGTGTAGTTTTTTCTTTGAGTGAGTTCTAGGATTGAGCCCTAGAGTAAATATCACTCCACATAGACCATTCAATCCATCCATGTCACGATGGACCAAGGTGATGAGGTAGCTGGTAGCTGGTAGGATATCGACCCCCTACAACGATGAGTTCTTCTTCTGGTGGCACTGACAGGTGATATCCCTAGAGGACTACCTTTATGTATGGATTGAATTCAAAGGAGACCTAGACATGTCATTACCACCAGGTTCCACCTATGGAGACATAGGTATGAAAAAAATTTCAAATATATTTCATTTGTTTTGTGTTTTTTAAAGAGAAAAACGTAAATTTTTTTTGATGGTGTCAAGTATTTTAACAAAAATGATTTGTTGTGAAGAAATAGGTCCATGACGACTGGATGGATTCCCATGACATCGATGGAGGCACTGGGGGGATGAGCCTGTGGGAGGATTCCTAGATAGAGTGCTTCAAAATTTTCAGGGTAACATGTCTCGTTTGACGCACAAAATACCCATGGTGCAGGTAGATGATATGCTAGAGGTGATGCAATGCTAGGTGTTGGGTGTGCTCCATGTGTGGGAGCGACTCTTTCGGCATCTCGCAAATGCCATAGTATTTTATCATGATGCACATCCAATGCCATAGGCGTAGATGTCATGGTTATTGTATCGAGCAGTTGCATATGTATTTTGAGGGTGTGAGCCCCAATTTTGTACTATAAAACCATATTTTTTTAAGAAATGAAATATAAAAACATGGGTATTCGGATTTACTTATATTACAATGTGTAAATTGGTGAATTTGTTTTCTTTACTTTAGTTATGTGACAAATTCCAATCTAAAAAATAATTAGCATATGCATTAGATACATAATTAGAACTTATAGGTATGTGATTATAAGTAATAAAATCAAAATGTCCTTCCAAAATTCGTACCTATAGGAATCATCGCAGCATAGTAGGGTCACGCACATGGTAACATTCATTCAACTAACATACTACTAACTAGCAGTCCAGGAGAAATTCTAAAGAATTAATACCATATAAAATGGCATTGCATAAACTATCTATAATAGATCTATACTTAGCCACATTATTCATTGATGGCCCTAGAAAAATGCCACCTGAAGACACCAGTTGATCCTCGGGTGAGTAAACAACCCAAACGATGGAAGCTAAGTTCTGTGTCTGATGACTGGCACCATCTGTGAGTCCTAAGTAAGCTAAAGACTTCATTGACATCTTCCAACCAAGGGAAAACTTGATAAGAAAGTCGATGACGAAAGAGAAATGATATATACACTAAGATACACTATGATGCAGGAGCATCACTCACTCATCAAGCGAGCCAGAGCGTGGAGCAAAGAAAAGATAGCTGGAGAGCGCTAGCATTCAAACTTTGAAATATTTTGATATTTGGTGCACCAAACATTAATGCATTGGTGCAATGAAGCGCACTTGTGCAGATAAGCTCTCGTCCTTAGGTAGCTGAGGTATTTATTAGATTTAGTGCAAGTAGATAAATTAATTAAGTCTAGATTAGACAGTTTTTCTTTCGAGAGGGAAAATGGAATATAGGCACCCTCCTTTGTATCATTGTATTATTATCCAGCATTATCATTGAGAACAAGGGGAGAGAAAAGCAGAGAACTGGTGAAGAATCCCCATGGACAGATATTGAATTAATAGGAAAGCGTTGATTCAATTCCATGGCTGTGATTATTCTCTGTGTGTTGTTGATATTATGTTGTTGCATGCTTTCTTCTTGTTATGCCTTCGTTGTATATGCTACATATGTAATTTCATGGCAGATTAGAAATCTGGGAGAGAGATGAGAATAAGTTTCAAATTGTTTCTCTGTTCGAGCCAGGAGATTCCTGCATAGAGTGCAGTCGAATTCCTCCGCATAGAGTGCGTTGAGGGGGCTCTACAGGTAAACTCTTATTCTCCTCTACCGGAATTGTGTTGGGCTATTCAACCGTGCAGATGAAGTGCAGGTTGAATTGAACTCTCAGAGGCGAGCCTGAGAAAAAGAAGATAGGACTGCTATTGTCAGGAGGACATAGAGTCTAGCTAAGTTCAATCCTTGAGAGTGGTTGAAGGTCGAGCGTAAGTAGCTTACACAGAAGTCTTTGAAAGAATCAGAGTTGGGAAAGATTAGGAGGAATAGTCCCTTGTGATTTCCAAAAAAAAGGACCAGGAGAAGTTGAGCAGGAAAAGCTTCGGAATGAAGGACTCTTCAAGAGGAAGAGAATCGACGACTTGACATCGCTGTGAAGAATCGTGAGTTCCCACCGACCGTTAGATCTAAGAGGAGTTGCGAGGGAGTTAACCCGCAGGCGCACAAAGAAGCAAGCCGTCGCATATCGGCGTTCGACGGTTGGCAAGGTAAGAGTTTACCCTTTGAAATCGCGAGTAGCGATTTCCCGATTAAACGGGAGCCATCGATCGCTTGGTAGACAGGTGGCATGAGATCTCGTGGAGTCGGGATTCGGCACTTCGGCATTTTCAAAATTGAAAGAAGCCTGGAGAAATAGCGAAGTCCCGAATTGCGACGGGTCCCACGGAGACTGCGTGGAGTACAACACATGGTATTGCATATTGGCGTTCGAGATTTTGAAAGGTGAGTGACTCACTACTTTTCATATGCCGATTTCCTGATAGAGAAATCCCCGATAGGACTAATTCGTTGACTGTTGACCATCGGGGCTCGGAAATTGAAGGGCCGATATCATGAGCGTCGAACTCGCGAACACGCGAGTTCCGATTTCCCGATTTGTGAAGAGGGAATCGCATATAGAGATACCTATGGGTAAGGAACTCCCGAGAGGAGTTGGAAGAGCTAAGACTCTTTGGGCCATGTTGAATCGAAGGTCCTGGTGGGAGCAACAGCCACCGAGGGTGATTTTCCGTCAAGTGGTATCAGATCTTGGAGTATCTTTTCTTTCTGAAGCAGAGATAGAGATTCACCATGCCACCGAGAAGGGAGAGGCAGTCACCTGATCGTGAAGACAGTGATGCCCGGAGGAGAGGAAGACCGGCAGGGAATCCAGAGATGGAGCGTCAAATACGGGATCTCAGGGTGAGACTCGAGGAGATGGAGACCACCCAAAGGCGCGGAACTGGCACTGGGGAGTTCAGCGATTCCGAAGTTGAAGAGGAAGCTGGACACGATGTAGAAGAGGTCACAGCAGAGGATGCATCGACCAAGAGGTTGATCAGAGCTATCACCAGGATGAGCTCAAAGACCAAGATGGACATTCCCGTCTATGAGGGGAGTCTAAATGCTGAAGAGTTGTTGGATTGGATCCGAGCACTCGACACCTACTTCGATTACGAGGATATTGAAGAGGACAAGAAGGTAAGGCATGTTGTTACCAAGTTGAAAGGACATGCAACCTTATGGTGGGATGAGTTGCAGGCGGATAGGCGCTGCAAAGGCAAACAAAAGATTAAAATATGGGACAGGATGATTGCTAAGATGAAAGCGAAGTTCATCCCCAGAGATTACCAGATCACTCTGTTCAGGTGGATGCAGAACCTGAGACAGAAGTTGATGACGGTGAAAGAGTACACCGAAGAATTCTACAGGCTCAACATTTGAGCTGGTCATCGAGAGAGCGATGATGAAAAGGTGGCGAGATACTTGAATGGTCTCAGGTATGACATTCAGGATGAGTTAAGCATGCTGACTATCAGGACAGTAGAAGATGCTTACCAGATGGCTCTGAAGGCCAAAGAGAAGCTGAGTCACAAACAAAGTCAGCGTGGGCGAGGTAGAAGTCAGCCCAGAGGCAAGGCTGTTACCCAAGAAAGAATTCAGAAGCCCAAGGAGGAGTGACAGAGACCTCAGAATAAGGCTGAGAGAGGTGGAACCTCACAGCAGAGGCAGTCACAAACTGAACAAAGGCAACAATATGCTGAGCCGAGGAGGCAGCATGCAGAGCAGGGTGGCGGTTATGATGACGCCAAAGTAATTCCTCACACCTGAGGTAGGGGAAGAGGGCGAGGAGGAGTCATCACATGCTTCACATGTGGAAAGGATGGACACAAAGCCGTGGATTGTCCATATAGGAAGATGGACAGGAGTGAAGCTCACATCACTGAGGCGTAGAGGCATGATATTGAGAGTGAAGATGCAGACAGCAGAAGGTCGCTTGGGATGCATAAGATTCTTCTAGCACCTGAGAAAGAGGTGGACAGCTCAGTGCAAAGAAGCAGATTGTTCAGGACCGCTTGCACAGCCAAGGACCAGAAGTGCAAATTCATAGTTGACAGTGGGAGCACTGACAATCTCGTTTCATCTGAGATGGTGGAGAAATTGGAGCTGGAGACAACTAAGCACCCAAGTCCATATAAAGTCTCGTGGTTACAGAAAGGACACCGGGTAAGTGTCACCAAACAATGCTTAGTTAAATTTAAGATTGGGAATTACCATGATGAGATTTTGTGTGATGTTATTCCCATGGACGTATGTCATATATTGCTGGGTAGACCATGGCAATATGAAAGGAATGTTGTTCATGACGGGAGGATGAACACATACACTCTGGAGAAGGATGGGAGGTTACACAGATTGCTTCCGATAAAAGACAAGGAAGTGAAGCTGGAAGTGAGCAGCATGATACTTCTCATGAGTGGGAAAGAGCTTCTCACGGAGATGGAGAAAAATGAAGATCCACAATTCTTTGTTGTCAGGAAGCCGAGGGTTGTTCTGACAAGCACAAGAGTGGACGACTTTCCAGAGGAGGTTCAGGAACTGTTGGGAGAGTTCGTTGATATCATCGTGGACGAACTACCTCGTTCATTGCCACCGATGAGGAGTGTGAGTCACCACATTGATCTCATACCCGGAGCAAGTTTGCCAAATAAGGCAACGTACAAGTTGACACCTCAGGAGAACAAGGAGGTCAAAAGGCAGGTACAAGATCTGCTGGATAAAGGACTGGTCAGAGAGAGTCTGAGTCCATGTGTTGTTCCGACAGTACTAAGTCCGAAGAAGGATGGAGGCTGGAGAATGTGTACAGACTCCAGGGTGATAAATAAAATCACCATCAGGTACAGATTTCCACTGCCGAGAATGGATGACTTGATGGATTGCCTAAGTGGGGCAAATTATTTTTCAAAAATTGATCTCAAGAGCGGATATCATCAGATCCGGATGAGAGAGGGAGATGAATGGAAGACAGCGTTCAAGACAAACGAGGGTTTGTATGAATGGTTGGTCATGTTGTTTGGGT
Organism: Picea engelmannii; assembly: GCA_009831015.1. Classification (NCBI taxonomy): domain Eukaryota; kingdom Viridiplantae; phylum Streptophyta; class Pinopsida; order Pinales; family Pinaceae; genus Picea; species Picea engelmannii. The sequence continues at coordinate 404,367 of ML789021.1, forward strand.
TGACAAACGCACCGAGTACTTTTATGAGACTGATGAATGAAGTCCTGAGGGAATTCATCGGCAAATTTGTGGTCATGTATCTGAACGACATACTGATATTCAGCAAGACCAAGGCTGAGCATTTGAGACATTTGGCCATTGTAATGAGGAGGCTACAGCAGGAGAAGCTGCTGATCAATCTGAAGAAGTGTTCCTTCATTTAGACATAACTCATTTATTTGGGTTTTTTGATTTCGGCGAATGAATTGAAGATGGATCCTGAGAAGGTGGAAGTAATCAGAAATTGGCCATCGCCGAGAAATGTTTTCAAGGTAAGGAGCTTCCATGGTTTGGCTAGTTTCTACAGGAAATTCATTCAGAATTTCAGTGGAATTAGCGCCACGATGATGGACACAGTAAAGAAACGACATAAAGTTTTTCACTAGACAACAGAGGCTGAGAGGAGCTTCAATCTATTGAAGCAGAAGATAACAGAGCAACCAGTGCTGGTGTTGCCTGACTTTCAGAAAACATTTAAGGTGAAATGCGATGCCAGTGGGTATGTTGTTGGAGGGGTCTTGAGTCAGGATGACAGGCCTGTTGCATATTACAGCGAGAAGCTAGATGATGCAAAGTTGAAATACTCCACATATGACAAAGAGTTATATGCCATTATACAGGCATTGAAGAAGTGGAGGCATTATTTGATACCCAAAGAATTCGTTTTGTACAGCGATAATCACGCATTGCAGTTCGTGAGTCAACAGGAGAAGTTGAACCAGAAGAATGTGAAATGGGTAGAGTATATGCAAAATTTTACGTTTGTGATCAAGCACATTTCAGGAACTGCTAATAAAGCAGCAGATGCTTTGAGCAGAAAATGCTTATTGCTACAGGAGTTCAGAGTCAAGACCTTGGGTTTTGAAAATCTGAAGGATATGTATGCAGGCGATGCCGACTTCAGAGAAGCATATGAAGCAGCCGAGAACCAAGTTCTCAGGGATCGAAGTCCTTGGATAGATTTTATGATCTAGGATGTATTGTTGTTTAAGGGCAATCAATTGTGCATTCCAGATTGCTCCATGAGGGAGAATTTGGTAAAGGAAAAACATAGCGGAGGATTAGCAGGTCATTTTGGACATGACAAAACATTCGCAAAGCTGAGCGAATCATATTTTTGGCCAGGCATGCGAGCAGACGTAAAGAGGTTTGTTGACAGGTGTAGAATATGTCAACATGCGAAGGGCCAAAAACAGAACACAGGGTTCTATCAGCCATTGCCTATACCTGAGAGACCATGGGAGGCAATTAGCATGGATTTTGTGCTAGGACTGCCGAGAACACAACGAGGAGTTGATTCCATCTTTGTGGTGGTGGACAGGTTTTTGAAGATGGCACATTTCATACTGTATCATAAGACCAGCGATGCGACCCACATCGCAAATTTATTTTTTAAAGAAATCGTCAGACTGCATGGGTTGCCGAGAAGTATAGTCTCGGACAGGGATACCAAATTCATAGGTCATTTTTGGAGGATGCTATGGAAAAATATTGGAACTGAATTGGCGTTTAGTTCTTCTTATCACTCCTAGATGGATGGACAGACGGAAGTGGTCAACAGAAGTCTTGGAGATCTATTGAGAAGTCTGGTGACAGAGCATCACAGCAGTTGGGATCAGATTTTGCCACAAGCAGAATTCGCGTACAACGATTCGGTGAATCGGAGTACAGGTAAGAGTCCATTTCAAATTTTGCATGGGACACAACCGAGAGGAGTTTCTATGCTCAGGGAGTTAGAACAGGCTGAAACTAGCAACGCAAGAGCAGAAGAGTTCGCGGAGGCGATGCAAGAACTTCACGCGAAGGTGAAGCAACGACTGCAGAAATCGAATCAAGAGTATAAGCGCAGAGCCGACCAGAGGAAGAGACAACTTCAGTTTGGAGTTGGGGACATGGTTCTAGCGCACCTGAGGAAGGAAAGGTTCCCGAGGGGAACATATAACAAGCTCAATATGAAGAAAATCGGGCCATGCAGAGTCCTGAAGAAATTCGGGGAGAACGCATATGATCTTGAGCTGCCAGAGGGCATCGGTATATCTCTGATTTTCAACATTTCGGATTTATACCCATGTAGGGCTGGAGAAGTAGGCACTGGAACTGAGGAACCAGTAATTCAATGGTAGAAGCAATTACCAGTTGCACAGAAGCCTGAGATGGAGTGCATACTAGATAAAAGAATAGGCAGAAAGACCAGGAGAAAGAAATATTTTGAATACCTGGTGAAGTGGAAGAATCACCCAGTGGAGGATGCCAGCTGGGAAACAAAGGCAGTCATACAGAAGCATGGTCACACCATGCAGGAGCTCATGGACAGGAGCCCATGAAATCTTTGAGCCTAGGAGTATGATGCAGGAGCATCGCTCACTCATCAAGCGAGCCAGAGCGTGGAGCAAAGAAAAGACAGCTGGAGAGCGCCAGCATTCAAACTTTGAAATATTTTGATATTTGGTGCGCCAAACATTAATGCATTGGTGTAATGAAGCGCACTTGTACATTGTAACAGACCTTGAGAAGATAAGCTCTCGTCCTTAGGTAGCTGAGGCATTTATTAGATTTAATGCAAGTAGATAAATTAATTAAGTCTAGATTAGATAGTTTTTCTTTCGAGAGGGAAAACAGAATATAGGCACCCTCCTTTGTATCATTGTATTATTATTTAGCATTAGCATTGAGAACAAGGGGAGAGCAAAGAAGAGAACTGGTGAAGAATCCCCATGTACAGATATTGAATTAATAGGAAAGCGTTGATTCAATTCCATGGTTGTGATTATTCTCTGTGTGTTGTTGATATTATGCTGTTGCATGCTTGCTTCTTGTTATGCCTTCGTTGTATATGCTGCATATGTAATTTCATGGTAGATTAGAAATCTGGGAGAGAGACGAGAATAAGTTTCAAATTGTTTCTCTGTTCGACCCAGGAGATTCCTACATAGAGTGTAGTCGAATTCCTCCGCATAGAGTGCGTTGAGGGGGCTCTACAGGTAAACTCTTATTCTCCTCTACCGGAATTGTGTTGGGCTATTCAATCGTGCAGATGAAGTGTAGGTTGAATTGAACTCTCAGAGGCGAGCTTGAGAAAAAGAAGACAGGACTGCTATTTTCAGGAGGACATAGAGTCTGTCTAAGTTCAACCCTTGAGAGTGGTTGAAGGTCAAGCGTAAGCAGCTTATGCAAAAGTCTTTGAAAGAATCAGAGTTGGGAAAGCTCAGGAGGAATAGTCCCTTGTGATTTTCGAAAAAAAGGACCAGGAGAAGTTGAGCAGGAAAAGCTTTGGAATGAAGGACTCTTCAAGAGGAAGAGAATCAACGACTTGACATCGCTGTGAAGAATTGCGAGTTCCCACCGACCGTTAGATATAAGAGGAGTTGCGAGGGAGTTAACCCCCAGGCGTGCAAAGAAGCAAGCCGTCGCATATCGGCGTTCGGCGGTTGGCAAGGTAAGAGTTTACCCTTTGAAATTGCGAGTAGTGATTTCCTGATTAAACGGGAGCCGTTGATCGCTTGGTAGACAGGTGGCACGAGATCCCGTGGAGTTGGGATTCAACACTTCGGCGTTTTCAAAATCGAAAGAAGCCCGGAGAAATAGCGAAGTCCCGAATTGCGACGGGTCCCACGGAGACTGCGTGGAGTACAACACGTGGTATCGCATATCGGCATTCGGGATTTTGAAAGGTGAGTGACTCACTACTTTTCATATGCCGATTTCTCGATAGGGAAATCCCCGATAGGACTGAGTCGTTGACTGTTGACCATCGGGGCTCGGAAATTGAAGGGCTGATATCGTGAGTGTCGAACTCGCGAACACGCGAGTTCCGATTTCCTGATTTGCGAAGAGAGAATCGCAGATAGAGATACCTGTGGGTAAGGAACTCCCGAGAGGAGTTGGAAGAGCTAAGACTCTTCGGGCCGTGTTGAATCGAAGGTCCTGGTGGGAGCAACAGCCGCCGAGGGTGAGTTGTCGTCACACTAGTATACAAAGAGTTACGCCCAAATGTGGGGCTTAAGTGTAATATATTTTCAAGTAGAGCCCATTCCTAGGCTCAACTAGCATATTCCCTTCATAATCTTCTAATTCGTAGGATCCTTTTTCGAAGACTCATCGCATGATATAAGGATTGTGCCACATGGGGTTGATCATTCCTGCCTCGATTGGTTCTTTGGATTGGCCATACAAGAGGACCAAGTCACTCTTAGCGTACTGCCAAAGATAGACAAAATTATCATACTAGACCTTGATATGTCGTTTATTTACTTCAATAGTTGTAGAGGCATCTTGATGTTGCTCATCTAGACTCTCTAGGTGTACGAGGTGTTCTTCGAGATCAGAAGTGTCAGGTAGGAGCTTAAATACTATTCTAAGAGAAGGGATTTTGTATTTAATACGAAGAATGTACTCCACACCTTTTACTAACTGAAAAGGAGAAAAACTGGTGGAAGTCTTAACCGAGGTTCAGTATGCCCAAAGCGCAGGGTAAAGCATGAGATACCAATCAGATTTGCTTTGTTTGACAATTTTTTGCAAAATGGTCTTTAGAGACTTGTTCACAGCCTCTACTTTTCCATTTTCCTAGGGGTAGTAAGGGGAAGAATGACCATGTTTAAACCCCAGTTTTGATGCTAACTATTTCATCATTTCGTTCAGAAAGCGATTTCCATGATCAGGGACAATCTCACTCCAGATTCTGAACCAGGCTATAATTTGATTGAACATGAAAAATGTTGTAGTCTTACCATCATATTTAATTTTAGGCATGGCCTTGGCCCACTTATTAAAGTAGTATAAGGCCACTATAATATGTTAATGCCCCCCATCCAAACTTGGGATGCAATCCAAAAAATCCACCCCCCACTTGGTGAAGGGACTAACGATCATGAACAGGTGAAGAGGGGATGGATGCAAGCACATATTTTGAGTGAAAACCTAGCAAGGATGACACTTCTTGACCGCTTTAACATAATATTTAAAAATAGATGGCCAAAAATAATCGGCTCGCAAAATCTTTTGGGTTGTCGCAAGCCTCAATATATGACCACCACAAACCCCATTGTAACAATCATAAAGAATGGACTCATCCTCCTCGTGATTCAAGCAACGAACCAAGATATTATCTATGCCTCTGTAATACAAAGCGTCATCGACGATAAGGTAGTTCTTAGCTTGATACCATATACGTTGTTGATTGTCTCTCAAAAGGTGTTGAGAGAACTTCAAAGTTTCAAGATAGATCAAAATGTCTCCATGCCAGGGGTCCGAAGATGAGAAAAGGAAAAAAAAATTATCCGCAAATGAATTGACATGAATGACATCCTCATCTAACCGAGTGAAGTCCGATATTAACTCGACAAAAACTATTGATTTCTTGGATTTTTTTGAACCAAAATTGATATCAAACTCTTACAATATGTCAATTCATTTATTATATTTCCCCCCTATGATATGCCTATTAAGGACGTATTGAAATGGATTGATGTCCGCAACTACTGTAGTTTTGTAAAGAAATATATAGTGTTGTAATATTTGAACCACATGTACGGTCCAAAGCTAGCTTCTTTGTTGATACTGAGAGAGGGGTGAATCAGTATCAAGTACAATTTAAAACCTTTTTCAACTTATACTTAAAAAATTCAATTATATCCAATGATAAATGAACAATATTATAAGAGTTACACCAATACACGACAATAAACCATGCACAATATATGAGAAATAATCAATAGTTATTGTTCAAGGGAAGTAATGAATTCCAAAGGTAGCTACAAATTCCAAATGTAAAGGGAGGGATAAACCTCCAAGAGGAAGATACAATCCTCCAATATCAAGAGAGAGTTGAACTCTCCATCTTTTCACTTCCTTCCACCCAAGAATATATGAGAGATAATAAAACTTTACATTAAATCATCACCATCAACCAATCATCGCATAGAACCTGATAATGCTTCCTGAGACTTCTTCAATTTCTGAAATTATTCAATTCTTGGAGTACTCTGATCCTATAGATAACGTTACTCAATGTATTCTCTGAAACTCCTCCAATTTTCACTCCTTGAATCCTCCCTAAAAAGAAGTTATAGAGAGAATGGTAGACCTTGTTCAATTATGGTTTATTCAGGAGACCGAAACTGTACATAATGCCTCACACTCAATATTTAACACCCGATTTTGAATCTCGTACACAAGAAACTAAAGTCCGTACTATTTCCAATTCAATTCGTCCCACGTAATTTGTATTCTCTATGAATAAGTTATTACTATTTTACTTGGAACACTTGTTTATTGACTAGCTTCAAGACTGGTCACAAACCCTATCTTCCACAGAGTGTATCTCCATAATTATAGAGAATCAAGAGATGAAAGTTTTACCAAAGGTACCTTTATATGTCTTCTCAATACCATAGCAAGTTCACCATCTGAATCGTTATAGAAAAAAATTTATAGCAAAAATGGTAAGATGACCTGAAAATAACATACCTTAGAACACATCACCAAAAGACTTCATCCTCCCTTGAAATCCGGCCTCCTTTACTTCTGATTTCCTCTTAAATTCAAATTGTGTTTCAAATGAATTTATAATGATATTTATTTATACCATTTATGTCACTTTATTTTAACATTAGGGCCAACTTGACACTTTTTTATTTTGTAATTCTTTTCTTTAATTATTTCAGCGCCTACATGTACTTCCTTCTTCAATTCACTTTGTCATCTTCAAAAATTCATTTCTCCTCAACCATGAGGATCCACGTGACGTGCCACATACCACCGGAAAAAACATAATTTATACTATCCATCAATGTGTGTTGTATCTTCATGTGCATTTTCCTTCATGTCCAAATACCTTCATCAATTTGGCAGTCCAAAACCCATGACTAGGGTTGACATCAATGACAACAACCAATATTCCAACAATATTTCCCTTTGTCATTGATGGCAACACTCATTCTCCTCCTGTCATCATGATCCTAATTTCTCTCCCCCTTTGACATCAATGGAAAAGGGTCGGGATTCTCCCCCTGAGTTTAATGGCAAAAGGTAAATCTCTTCTTTAGGGCTGCTCCCCCTGAGCATGTGGCACTCAATAATACTTCATCCTTATTTTTGGTCTTTGGGACTTTTTCTTCCTTGGAATCCTTTTCTGTGGCTTATATATTCTCTCTCTTCTTCATGTCTAGGATTTATATGTTGTTTGGTCTTCTTGTTGCAGTTGCAACCAATCTTCTTGAGTTATTTTCTCTGATTTTACATTTTCGAGAGTCAAACGTAAGAGTGTATCCTTGATCACACATTTTACTAACACTGAGTAGATTATGATTCAAATCTTCAACCAATAGGACATTCTTTTCTTATACATTTTTTCTTCCAAGTTCTACTACACCTTCTCCAAGTATTTTGGCAGATGAGTCATCTCCAAATGCAACATTTCCACCCTTTCTCTTCCAGCTAATGAATTTGTCTTGATCCCCGATCATGTGTGAAGAACATCCACTGTCTATGTACCATTCATCTTCTTCTTTACATTCTTTAGTGGTCAATGCTATTTGAAAATCTTCATTGTTTGTTTGGAATCTCTTTCCTTCTCCACACTGTGGTTGGCATAGGGACATCTTCATTCATATATCTGCAATCTCGTGATTTGTGACCAAGATAATTACATTTGTAGCATGCAATATTTGTTTCCATCAGTGGGGAAAATGAATTATAACTTATGTTGACAAATCCATCATTATTTCCATATCTTCTATTTACACCATTCATGTTTCTTGTGTATGTGTTATTTTAATTGATTATGCAATTAATTGCCTTATGTCCAAAATTTTTGCAAATATAACAATGACCAAGAAAGAAATTTTGATACCTTGGAGTAAGTGGGCTTCTTTGTGATGTAGTCCACCTGGGTCCATGATCTATTCTTATGTAGTTTCCTTCATACTGATTGAATCTTCTTTGATTCTTGAAGATAGGAGGTCTTCTTGGATATTCATCTCTTTTGTAATCATTCCTTCTTTCTGGTATCCTGGTCCACTTCTCATCAACCTTCTGTGTAGCTCTTCTTCAACCTTCTTGCTGGTATTTGTCTATTCTTTTTATGAAGTTTCACCCATACATCCAATATATGTTAAGTCTTTTGGCACTTGAGAGTTTCTTAAGATCTTCCTCAATGAGACAACTTCTTGTTCAAGTTTCTCACAATCTTCTTCTTTCTTCATCATTTGCACATTCCTTCTCCTATTCTTCTTTCTTCTTCAAGTAGAGTTTTCAAGGAAATGGTTTCTTCTCTTAGTTTCTCAAAGTCTTCTAATTGTTTCTTCAAGCTTACAAATGTATTTTCACAACTACCCAATTCACTTCTTAGTTTTCTTTGCATGTTTTTGGGCTTGCTATTTTCAATCTCAACATGCTTCAATTTTTTAAGATTCTCATCTTCTTGTTGAATCATTTTTTCTTCATGATTTTCTTCTTCTTCATTGGAATTTTCTTCTTCAGTGTCATTTCTTTCAATCTTTGTATGAGGAAATTCAAATTTAATATGACCTACTCCTTCACAATTAAAGCAAAATAACTGACCTCTATTTTCTTCTTTGAAATATGAGATGTTGTAATTTGCTTCAACTTCTTCTTATTTTTCTTCTTCTGCTTCTTTCCTTACATAAGTTCGTGTAGCTTGTCCCAAAGAATTTTTGATGATGCACATGATCCCACCTTGGATTTCACTGAATCCGTCAATCCATCGAGGATGGTATCTATTGCCAATTTGTTGTTCCTTTTTTCTTCCTTCTGAGCTACAGTCTTTGGTTTCTTCAAAGCATTGTATCCTAAATAAACTGAGAACCAAACATCTTCCCTAAGAGATTTCAAGTAATTTTCCATTCTATGACTCCAGTGTTCAAAATTGCTTCCATCAAATGGTGGAATCCCATTTGGAATTTTGTCTTCCATTTCTTCTTAGGATCTTCCTTCCAGTGGTTAAACTGTACTGAAGGTAACCTTCTCTAATACCAATTGTTGATACTGAGAGGGGGGTGAATCAGTATCAAGTAGAATTTAAAACCTTTTTCAACTTATACTTAAACCATTCAATTATATTCAATGAGAAATGAACAATAGTATAAGAGTTACAACAATACACCACAATACACCATGCACAATTTATGAGAAATAATCAATAATTCTTGTTCAAGGGAAGTAATGACTTCCAAAGGTAGCTATAGCCTCCAAATGTAAAGGGAGGGATAAATATCCAAGAGGAAGATACAATCCTCAAATATCAAGAGAGAGTTGAACTCTCCATCCTTGCCCCTTCCTTCCACCCAATAATATATGAGAGATAATAAAACTTTACATTAAATCATCACCATCAACCAATCATCACATAGAACCTGATAATGCTTCCTGAGACTTCTTCAATTCTTGGAGTATTCTGATCCTATAGATAACATTAATCAATGTATTCTTTGAAATGCCTCCAAGTTTCACTTCTTTAATCCTCCCTAAAAATAATCTATAGAGAGAATGGTAGACCTTGTTCAATTCTGGTTTATTCAGGAGACTGAACTTGTACATAATGCCCCGCGCTCAATATTTAACATCTGATTCTGAAAATCTCACACAAGAAACTACAGTCTGTACTATTTCCAATGCAATTTGTCCCACATAATTTGGATTCTCTATGAATAATTTTTTTTTTTTTTACCTAGAACACTTGTTTATTAACTAGCTTCAGGACTGGTGACAAACCCTATATTCCATAGAGTGTATCTCCATAATTATAGAGAATCAAGAGCTGAAATTTTTATCACAGGTACCTGGATATGTCTTATCAATACCATAGCAATTTAACCATTTGAATCATTCTAGAAAAACATTTATAGAAAAAATGGTAAGATGACCTGAAAATAACATACCTTAGAACACATCACCAAAAGACTTCATCCTCCCTTGAAATCCGACCTCCTTTACTTCTGATTTCCTCTGAAATTCAACTTGTGTTTCAAATGAATGTATAATGATATTTATTTATACCATTTATGTCACTTTCTTTTAACATTAGGGCCAACCTGACACTTTCTTATTTTGTAATTCTTTTCTTTAATTATCTTCAGGGCCT
>ML789021.1:414557-430531 GCA_009831015.1 Picea engelmannii
TTTTCTTTAATTATCTTCAGGGCCTACATGTACTTCCTTCTTCAATTCACTTTGTCATCTTCAAAAATTCATTTCTCCTCAACCATGAGGATCCATGTGACGTGACATATACCACCGGAAACAACATGATGTATACTATCCATCCATGGGTGTTGTATCTACATGTAATTTTTCCTTCATGTCCAAATATCTTCATCAATTTTGCGGTCCAAAACCCATGACTAGGGTTGACATCAATGGCAACAACCAATCTTCCAACATTCTCAACATGAGAGTACTCAAGTTCAAGGCAACTAAGTTTCAACTAAGATAGTGAATGACATGCTGACAAAGCTCATCATCCTTTTGAACTAAAATCATACTAACCGTCCCTTCGAACATGGCGATATAAAGCAAGTAATCTCTACTATGTTCTAAAGGCTTCAGCATAGGCATTTATACCAAGGCTTTCTTAAGATCATCAAAGGATTCTTGGGCTCGCTCATCCCATATAAATAGAGTGTCCTTCTTCAAGATATGCATGAAACCCTTAGTAATATTGGCATAGTTTACTATAGACCGACGTAAGAAGTTATCTTTCCCTTCTAAACCTTGAAGCTAACAAATATTTTGCGGGGGAGGAAATCTAAGTATTGCCTCAACCTTTAAAGTATCCACCATGATCCCAGTCTCAGAGACTAAGAATCCTAAAAGACGACCCAAACTAATGCAAAATATGCACTTATGAGGGTTCAAACGGATGCGATAATAGTGACATTTCTCAAAAACTAGCCGAAGGTGGGTAGAGTGATCCACTCTATTGCAAGAGTTAGTAGTGATATCATTAAGGTAAGCTTCGACTATATTCTTAAGATCGTGAAAAGAGAAGCTCATGGCTCATTGGAAGGTTTCTCTGGTGTTTTTAAGGCCAAAAGGAATTTTCCAGTTTGTGAAAGTACACCAAGGAAAAATAAATTTCATCTTATGTTGATCCTCAGGTTTAATATGAATCTAGTTGTATCCTGAAAATCCGTCCATAAAATAAAAAACCTTGCTTCCCACACACTCATTGAGAATCTGATCAATGAAAGGTGTCGGGAAGTTGTCTTTAGGACAAGACTTATTCAAGTCTCAAAATTCCATACAAACACATATGGTTCCTTGCTTCTTATTCACAGGAATAGGGTTGGATACCAATTCATTCAAGGGAACCAGGTAGATAAATCTTGCATTAAGGAGTTTCTGCACCTTTTCCCTAATAGTAGAGGCCTTCTTAGGATTATCATATCTAAGCCTTTTTCGAACAGGTTTAGCATCCGGGTATGTTTTAATCTCATTTTCGACAATACGAGGTTTGATTCCTGGCATCTCTTCATACGACCAAGAAAATACATCACAAAATTCGTTAAAGAGTTTGTTGTAGATGTGAATTTCTATAGGTGAACAATCTGCACTAATATATAAATTTCCAGTTTACCAGGAATACAAGAGATATTGATCATGAAAGTAGGAGAAATACTCGCCATGTTTCCTTCAACATACATGTTGTGTGTATCAAGTGGAATTACAGCGTGATCGACTATCTCACTCAAGCTAGATCTAAAATCATATTGTTCGATTCTAGAAAGCTCTGGGAGGAAGTAAGAGCAATGATGCATATCATCCCATGGTCTATCAGAACCATTCATGACCTCTATGATTTATTCATCCGAAGGTAAAGTATCATCAAGGAAATCATGTGTGAAAGTCGATGAAGTGGCCCATATGGGCCAGAGAATAGGATCCTCCTCTTTTGTCTGTAAGGGGACAGGATCGATAGAAAAGCTGAGAATATCATGATACGCTATCTTTGTCGTCAACATTGGCATTGCCATTCCAAAATATGACTGACCTTCACAAGGCGAGGTTGGGGAAGGTAGTGTCCAAGGATCGTTAAAGGAATGAACATCATTGACGAAGCAGATCTACTAGACATGGCATAGATATGATGAATTGGTTCCATGAAATCAAAGGTACCCATAAGGGAGGAATACATTCTGACACCAATATCCTCAGTTGTTGGTTGAGAATTATTGATCACGGGGATCGAAGGTCCAACTAATTCATTGTGTCTAGTGTGCATAAAATGCAATTGATCGATTGTCACAACTTTCCCATCGTGAGGAAAATATAAAGTACAAAAAACAAACGATACAACTACAGTCATAGAATAAGTCTAGTTACACCCTAGTAATAAGTTATAGTTAAGGGGCACATCAACCACCTCGACATCCACCTCCACCATCTTCCCACCTAACTGGACTGGAAAGGTAGGAAGAATACCATGGGGATGGAAAGAACGACAATCAAATGTGGTCAAAATGGTTGGAGATTGAGAGAGGGTTGGAGAGCCAGTGGATTTCTGACAGGTTAGGGACATCATGCACATTGCAGTACCTTCATCAATAACAATACATTTGATGGTATACTTTGAGTAATCCACATGGATTTGAAAGGCCACGTGGTAAGGCAAGTGAGCCTTCACATCTGTGATGCCAAACCTGATAACCTTAGAGCCATAGAGCTATAGATATCCTAATGCAAATAACAAGGCATTCCTCTGTGAAGGAAACAGCTGGAGTACCTCCAAAGCCAACATCGCACATGGAGTTTGACCCAAATCCTCAACAATAGAGTAATTCTGGGAAGCTCCAATATTAGGGTTGTGGGTAGAGCATTTGAGTAATCCTTTTGGAATACGAGGCGAAGACTCTGGATTTTAAATTTGTAAAGGTGTCTCCGGAGGAGGAGGAGACTCTAGAACTGGAACAGCCTATGAAGAACTGTAATCGCGAGACCGAGTGGCTACATTAATCTGAGACTTGAACATATTTATGCATAGATGGTCACCATCTTGCATTGGTGGGTTTTGACTTCCACTTTCCACATTTTCACAATTAGAGGAGTTGAATTCCATGTGTTGATTATGTGGAAAAGGATTAGTCAACACAGTGGGTGGTAGAGCTAAAATCGTCATAGCTTCCTTGATTTTGGGGCACAAGTGGGTAAGGTGATCATCGGTACAAAGATTACAAGGGAATTTCACCTTCTTCTTCTCTTTCTTTCCCTCACCAATATTAACCTTCAATCTATAATTGTTATCATTTTCCTTGGGTTTATTATCAATATTCCTCCCACCCTTATGATTATTACAATGTCCTTTCCTTTTATTCCCTCTTAGTTGTTGGTTACCATTTGGGTTGGTCGACGACTGAACATAATGTACATCCACCGACTGAGTGGGAGTGGAGGACATAGACTAATATTTTCCTCCTACGGACTAGCTTAGAGACAACTCTTTCAACTGTCTTGTCACCAAGTCTAAAGATTTAACATTTACGGAGCCTATAATCCCATCGGCATGAGGCCTAGGATTTTGTCTAGGGTCGTAGTTCGACCTCAGCGCGTTAGGAAGAATCTTGTATAGAATCCTAGACTAAGCATATATGATATATAACTATTGGGATTTAAAAATTGCTTCCTCTTCAGATGTTACCCTGGATGTAGAAACATCCTTCGAAATATAAGGAAGTAAAGACTTAAGAAACCATTCCAACAGGAACTCTGGAGGAATGTAGGCTTTGATCAACCTCTTCCGTCTATGCCACTCGTGGATATGATCTGAGATATGGGTGGCTTTGTCTTGGCGAAGAGTCGACAAAAGTTCTATATCGGCATTGTAATGAACCGACAATTGGAAGTGGTTGAGGAAATCTAAAACCATCTGATTAAAATTTCCGTACGTCCCCCCTAGTAACTCTTTGTACCATTTTGTTGCAACACTCGTGAGGGTGCATTGAAATAGTATTAAATGAATAGAATCATCGTTAAGGGAATTATAAAATCACCAAAGATGAAAAGTAGTGATATGATCACCAGGATCCTCACCAGTCTTTCCCTCGAACTTTGGAATATCTGAAGGAATCTTGGTGGGGATGAGGGGCCATGTCAGGTCACGACGCACTGGGTCATTCATTAGTCTTGATAATTCTAGAAAATTGAGCATGGATATAAAAGGGAGAAATGATTGCAACATTTGGCCCCAAGCTCTTGGGAAAGATTGATGTTGGGAGATTGCAGCCCATCCACGGTTCTGGTATGCACCATGGCCCTTTCTACGATTGTAAAACCCCCCTCCAAACTGATTCATAAGGGGTTGGTTGGGCATCATTCCAGTAGGAATTTTATGATGAGGGTTGTAAATATTTCCCCCAGTCATAGTAGCTCTAGGTTGGGGGTTTCCCAAAGTATGAAATTGACCACCTTTGGGTGGAAATTTGGAGGATAGAGGTGGATTCGTCATGCCAAATGTGTTGGTAGGAATCAATGTGGAGGAGGTAGGTGTAAAGGATGGAACATAAGCAAAAACTTGTCCTCCTGGTTGATTACTCCATCTAGGAACATTAAGACTAGGATTAGACCCAGGTTGAAAAGGAGGTATGCTTCCAACAATAGGATTTGTTTTGGGAATATGAGCACCACCAAACAAGAGTGGAATATGAGGAGGATCCATGCCCCCAAGTTCAATACTAGGATTCAAATTAGATGTTGGAATGGAGGATGAAAAATGTGATGTGAAATTTGGCATACCATAAGAAAAAGGGATATAGGTTGAAGGGATGGACTAAGTATTGTATCCCAATGAACTAAAAAGAGACCCAAAAGGGTTAGTTACTATAGGTTGATTATTCACTATAGGCGGGACTGTGATGTCTCGTTCCCAAGAGTAGGCCAGCAGGGAGTGACTTAGTAGTCTATATGTTCCCATAGAATATAGTCAGGCACAAACAGGGAACAAGATGTAGAAATGAGAAGGAATTGATGGCTAAACGATGAATTAAGCCAAAATACTTAGGAAAAGTCACTTAAGCCTAAGTCAATGAAGAATTCGAATGAAAAGGTTTTAAAGGGGGACTTAATTAATTAATTAATCACTTTAGGAGGAAAAGATCCTAGCTTAAGTGAGGTCAATGGTGAATTAGATTGGGAAAGGTATAAAGGGAGGAATTTTACCTAATTCCTCACTATGCATTGTTATAATTTGATGTTGAGAGTTCCCACAGGAGGAGGAGAGACGACCTTACTGTTTTGTGGATTTCTGGAGGAAACCATCACCATTGATTGGTTTCGGTCTTGAGAGACACACCCTAGCCCATCGAAGATACCATCCAGGTATTTCACTGTACTTTTTAGGAGTATCCATTGTAGAGTGCGCAGCTCAGCCAGTGAGGGCGCAAGTCAATTTCAAGGTTTGGAGTGTTGCACGAGATCTGTATCCAGATTGTAGTTTCCTTCCAACCCATTTGATATCCAGCTAGGGATCTTCTATTGAACCATCTATCATTAGATTCTGATGGTGGAATATTTCATATCGACTCATTTATCCATTTAGGGAGTAGCTCTTCCGAACAGACATTTGGTGTTCCATGCAGAGTATCAGAGCAGATCCGGGAAAATACTTCCGACCCATTTCCTTATTTGGCAAGATGATCATTTTGATCCATATAGAAATAGATTCTATTGGTGGAATCCTTTGGGGCACATCCATTGCCTCAGGAGGTGCACAAACCCCCCAGGGGTCCAGATCCAGTGCCTCAGAGACCAGATTCGAGATCCGACACTCACCCATTTCAGTCTAGAGGCCAGGGCACTTCTTTTGGAGTAGTTTCTAGTGTATTCCGATGGTATGAACTTCCGGATGATTTTTCCAGCTAGTAGCGGTTACCGTACTTCACCGGAATCACATATTTTCGTCGATCTATCTGTGCAAGCATCATATCTGCTATCATCTTCTAATCATAAATATTTTTATGTTATTTGATTGTATTCCAGTACTGATCCATGAGATCTAGCTCATGTTTGTATTCTATATTTCCTGTAGGTTATTGTATTTCCATGCTCGAACCATATAATACATGACACTGGGAAGTTGATGTTCTTTAATTCTGCATGCATCCTTTATATGTTGTTTAAACCATAAATATGCAACATGCACATGCAATAACCAACATGCACATGCAATAACCCACATGCACATGCAATAACCATCAAGATCTCAAACATACAATTGAAACGCATCCAGAAACCCCCAGTCTATCAAATCTGTAAGATAGAATAATAGATCAGTAGAAAATATCTTGATCAATGTGATCAGGGATATTTCAGTGGTATCATAGCTTTAGTCCTGCCAGCCTATGACTAAAGATAATGAATACAAAAAAAGAACCAGATGTCTGTGAGCACGTAGGTGACAAATGTGTCACTTACAACAGGCACAGGGAAAGAAGGGATAGGCCTAACTTTCCTTCCATCCCTCCCAGTTCAGAGGAAGAGGAAGAGGCACACAGAGAAGTAGAGAGAATTGCAAAGTGCGAGGTCGACCGTGACGTATATTGGAGGCTAGGTGAAAGATATGAGCGACCAGAGGGTAGTGGTAATGCCCCCATGGATCCAGATGCAACCTTCATGCAAGTTATCAATGATATGCTAGCTAGTAAGTAAACCATGTCTCAATCTTTGGCTCAGGTAGTGGATAGACTGGCTATGGTAGACATCTCGGGAACACAAGCCCCACATGTAGCACATGGGAACTCAAGGACAGGCAGTAGACCCCAGTCACCCACTCACACATATACCTCTCCAAGTAGGATTCCACATCCTTTGTTTCCCAATTTCCAAAGGGAATCCCTGGTAGCATCATAGATACCGATAGCACAGAGACCGCCCATTCATGCAGAGGACATTGCAGAGTATTGAAGAGAGTATGCATCCTTGGTCCATGATTTTCATCATGATATGACCTTAGTCGAGTATTGTGGACTCAGACCCAAGAACCGTCCTAGAGATCCATAGAGGGGAGGGCAGCAGCAGCAGGGGCATAACATTGACTTCATCCGAAAAGTTGGTAAAATCACCATACCTTCTTTTGACGGATCATTCAAATGCACCAGCATAGCTTGGGTATAGAAACTAGACACCTACTACAAGATCAACCAGATGACTGAGTCAGAGGCCATCAGTTTCACCAACCTACACTTGGAGGGTGAAGCACACGAGTGGTGGTATCACAGATTGGTGACATTGGGTCACAATCGCATCACCTCCTACAAAGAGTTCACAGAGAGACTCATGGATAGATTTGATAGGAGGGATCCAGAGATCCATTTTAGAGATCTATCCTAGTTGAGACAAGCTGGCACAACAACGACATTCATCTCAGAGTTTCAGAGGGTAGCAGTGGTAGTGACAAACATATTTAAGCCCTGATTGGTCATGTTATTCACAAAAGGGCTCACAGAACCCTTGAGAGGATGGGTGAAGGCCTACTGGCCTCATACCTTGCAGGATTCCATCCGACGCACTAGAGATTTGGTGGATTCAGTGCCAAAAATCAAACCCTTCATACCACAGAGAGACAAGGATCAGAAGAATATTATAAGGGAATGGAAGAGAAATCCCAAGTTGGATGATGATACACGACGGGAGTTGATGAGGAAGAAACTTTTCTTCTCCTGTAGAGACCCTTGGGTCCCCAAGAATAGATGCATGGGGAAGGGACAGATCCACTATATTGAAGTGGAATCAGGCAGTGAGGAGGAGGAGGAGGATATTCAGGCACCAACATACAGTGATTCAGAGACTGAGACCACTCATGAGCTAGAGAAATAGCCAAAGAAACCTCAGATACCGGCAAGGGCATAGCCCCAGGAGGAGGCAAAACCTCATAGAGAGGTGAAAGTGGTGTAACTCCCCCGACCGTCATCCCACTAGCGGGGTAAATGCTACTGTGTGGAACAACATCATTCTCATACTTAATTAATAACATGCATTTAAGTCATATTAAACACATTTAACTCAATGTAAGAACAAGATTACTACTAACATAAATAATCCCTGGCATTAACCTTAATTCATATGCACAACAAAATGCATGATACATATAAGCATCATAGGCATGCAAAACATAATATTAAGCATAAGCTAATACTTATCTTTGAAACTGTGGTAATTACACCAACTACGTGCAGGCCTTCCACGAACCTCCTAGCCTTAGACCACGCTACTCATCAAGATCAGCAGTGGGTCACCCCCAAGCTGGGACTAAGCTCCACCCAAGACAAGGAATCCTAGTCTAGGCTGAGGTTATAGGGAAAATTGCACATAATAACAGGAAGGATTCTTCCCAGGATGCCTTCTTACGCCCACTACTCACGGACTCTCATTCCCCACATGCTTGTTCCACTCGAGAGTATACACCTTCACAAGCATAGTCCATCAGTGCTTCACCTCCCTCTCTGGGTCTAGGCAACAGGCCAGATCAGGAAGTCTTAGAGCTCCATAGCTGGTGCTAGACTCTCTCTAGAAGAATACCACTTCCCAGCAGACTCCTTCACCTGGAAAGAGTGTTACACACAGGCCAGACAACCTGTTTCCTTCAATTCGATTTCCAACAGATTTGCACAACCATGGGGCTCCACATGAACATACAATGGTTCACAAGCCACATGCATTCAAGCACTACGCGACCACAACAATCCACTGGAAATACAGACACGGGCTTCCCAAAACTGGTGACAGACAGATGCTACAACATAACAAGGCTCAACAATCACGGGACATTCGATTTTCACCAACCAACAATACAGGACAGACTCACGGCTCAAGTTTCGGGGATGCTTGAGGGTGTACAGAGATCCCACATAGAGACTTAATGGTTCAGGTAAGAATTTCATAGGCCAAACATCGAAACAGAGGTCAATCATGGACACCCACGATTTCAAACGGAAGATGGAGAATGGGAGGTCGAACCCTCAACATTTCTCATTTCTTGGGTTAAATTGCATGTGCTTGGGCTGATACATGTCATCCATGAAGCATGATCCTCCCCCTTGGAGTCACCTATCCTTTCGAGGACTTAGGATAAAACATGTATTTCACATGGCTTTTGAAATAATATTAAAATATTATTCCCAAGGACTTAAGCCCCTAGGCTCAACACTTAGCCTCTCTTTCCAACCTTCCAGCCCCCAATCCCTTACCCACTCTGTGGAAGATTATTTCCCCATCACTCATTCATCGTGGTCAGTCTGCATGCAATGGTGTTTATATTTTTTATTAATTTTCTAAATGATTACATATACAAAAGCAGGCTCTCGACCTTAACACTTAGGCTCTTCGGCCTAATAACACATAATCCCAATAGCTTATATAAACTTGACTCACCATAATATACAACATAATTACAATTCATAATGCAATATTTATACTTCATAGACATGATTTACAATAGGGCTCAGCCTTGGGGACATTACAATCCCCTCCCCTTATTTTTGCACTATCCTCAGTGCAACTTTACACTGCATCTGCAAGATTTTCAAAATTTTCAAAAAGATGCGGGTACTCTGCCCGCATAACATCTTCATGCTCCCATGTCACGTCCTCAGGACCGTACCAGGTCCACTGGACCTTTACAAGCCCTATAGCTCGATTCCGGAGCTGTTTGTTTTTCCTGTCCAATATGCGCACATAATGCACTTGCAGGACACCTTCTTGTTCCGCCTGAATCACATTCCAATCGATAACATGATTAGCATCTGGTATATATTTATTAAGCAATGAAACATGAAACACATTATGTATAGTCATGGATGCGGTAATGAAAGAATATATGCAATGTATATATATGTATATACAGACAATTTTAATATCATTATAACCTATATACAACATACACAACATACAATAAATAGAGAATTGTACTTATCTTTTGATTGAGAAGACCTTCCACCCCCGAGCAGGGCTATGAATCCATTGGGGCAATGGCTTCCCAAGATAGCCACGGTTCACAATCCTTATCCACATGGTGTAGGCCAAGGTACCAAACCTCAACAACACTCCAACCATTCAAACCTCAACAGCACTCCAACCAACGGTCTCTCATTCCCCACATGCTTGTCCCACCCGGGAGTATACACCTTCACAAGAAAAATCCATCGATGCTACACCTCCCTTTCCTTGGGCTTCAGTAACAGGCTAGACCAGAAGTCTTATAACACCATGGCTCGAGGAGTTCCAACTGCCCTCAAAGGTTTCCAAGTAGCATCTTCCCGAGATACTCTTTGTAGCCAACATTTTAAATTTTATCAACATCATCTCATCTGCACCAACCACATGCATTTATCATGAGAGAACATAAAAGAATTCATTTAGGAACTCCAATTAGTTCGAAAGGAAATTCAACTTTTATCCCCAAAACATGACATTCTATTTCATGATTCATCTTGGTTGTTGCCATATTATGAATGCAAACATCCTTGTGATTTTCCACAGGCACCAAAGTGCATACAATTTTCTTGCAAGACTTCATCTTGCATACTGCCAACAAATTGTCAGTATTTTTTGTACATCATAATTCAACATGTACAACATCTTATGCAATGATCTTAGAATTTTCTGCACCTAGCAATTCAATCACAAT
This sequence comes from Picea engelmannii, assembly GCA_009831015.1. Lineage (NCBI taxonomy): Eukaryota > Viridiplantae > Streptophyta > Pinopsida > Pinales > Pinaceae > Picea > Picea engelmannii. The sequence goes on from ML789021.1 coordinate 425,053, forward strand.
TACCAAACAACTTGACCAAATAGAATGACTCGTCATTCTATGCATATGCATGTTCATAATTAACAATAGTAAGTTTATTATTTCAATTTTCTGAGCATAAAATTTTATGTAGTCTCTGCGCATGTGACTACTTGACTTGCAACTTTCCTGTTGCAATGTCTAACACCTCCCTGAAATGTCCTCAACTTCCTGAGTTAACAACATTTCAGTTGTTAGTAACAATTATTTCCATGAAATAATATATATGCATGTACTTACAAAACACATTCAACCATTGCATTTAGTATACAATTATATCACTTACTATGCATGAGTGAAATTCTCAATGCATTCTTATTCAGTGCACCTTGCATTGAATTACATAATACTCTTTATCTCAGTCATGTATCTCACCATCCATAAGCTAGAATTCTGGCCAATGTGTTGACACATTCTCCACACACTTCCTATTGTCTTCCCAATTAATTGGATGCCTTCCTTTTCGACCTGAACACTACACCAAGAATATAATTATGTGGTGATCATTAGTGTTAGAAAAAAAGGTTGCAGCCCAAGTTTTATTTACAAGTAGGAAGATTTTAGTACCTGTGTGTCTCATAACCTTTCCATATCCATACCTTGCCATATCCAACCTGGTCCTGGTCTCATACATGACTAGCTTACTAGCATTTATTCCTATAAGCAGTTTTTTTTTTATCTTTAATTCTTTGGTTATTACCCCATAACCAAATTAACATGACATTCTACTATGTCAATGTGCACATTCAAAAGCTAAAAAGCTTTGAATTAATACAAGCCTCTAGCCTTTACCACATCCAATGGTATGCATTTAGTAATATAATCATGTGATTTTCTAAAATGACTCTGGATGAGGAAATTCTTACCTAAATTTACTTTCAACAATTATGCAAAAAGAGTAATAAAACTCATACTTGCATGACTACCATTAATAAATTTTATACTACCTGAAAGTCTGATAGCAGTAAAAGCTTTCATGCTTCTTTTATCAAACTTATAACCAACACTTCATCTCTTTGTTTCTTCCTTCCTTATGCAACAACATCACCAAAAATACTTGCAACATGCAAGCATTCTTTCCTTGCGCTGACCAAACAAGCCATAACATACTTGCTACCATAGAAATTGCAGCAACTTCTTTCTCCCTATAAAACTGTTCCTTGTTGATTCCAGAAGTCTACAATTTTTCCCGAATTCTTGAATCTTCTTGTGCTCTTCACTATAATCACTGTGCATGATTATTCCTGCCCTGATCACTTTCAACACAGTGCCCCCACCTCAGCAAGGTCTGCTGACCTCTTGCTCAATGGATCTTCAACTCTCGGAGATGGAGTAGCTCTTTGGGTCCCTACTAGAACCTCCACAAAAAAAATCCACAGCCCTTGCATGAAACCTTACCCACATGAACTAGTGGCAGGCGCAAGCTTCCTCTACGTGACCATCGGCTATGGACACGTGCCTATCCAAAAGGCGTTTCGGGATTTTGTGTACTGGGTGTTTCGATATGAGTCACCCTTGACTCTCTCTATCCCCAAAATCCAAAATAAGAGTCTAGTGCATGCTAGCTCTTCTCTTAACTTCCACCAGTGTGACCTCTAGCTATGACCTAGGGACCAGCTTCCGAGTGCTATGGGACTTTACCCTTTGTGAACTTCGAGGATTAGCTCTCCTCCTTTCTCTCGAGGTCCAAACTCCCGAACCCTATTCGCCTCAGATCAATGGTCCACAATTTTGCGGGTTTGACGGTCCAAATCAATTCCTTGTGAATCGACAATTTGCGTTTCAAGGTTTTGAAAAGAAGTTCCCCTCTTTTCTTCCGATCTCTAGTTTTTCGAAATCTATGTGAGTCAGATCCAATGACTCACAACTCCTCATAATCCAACTGTGTGGATCCTTTCTCGTGAATCAGGACTTTGTGGTTTGTGAAATCAGAAACCAGTTCTCCTCCCCTTTCCAACTTCCGACTTCATGAAATTCAAGTGCGTCATATCAATGACTCACACTCGCCATGATTCAATGGTCTATATCCCTCCTCTCGAATCAGATGTTCACGTTTCAGGATTTTCGAGAGAAACTTCCTTCGTTCTCCCAACTCCTGATTTTCAATTTCCTGATGAAAAGAATCAACGGTTCAATATTTCTTTAGATCGATGGTTCACTACCTCTCCTGAGTTTTCGAGTGTTGAATGACTCTCAACGTTATCCTCCTCACAGTTTATTTTGATCTAATGATGCACGACTATCGATGCTTCTCCCTCCAAGGATTCGTACCATCCATTCAGGTTCTCAATGACTTCTTGCCAAATATCTTGGCATCAATTCTTATGGAATTGAATTCCTCCCTAACTTGAAGGATTTTGAATATTTCGAAGGCTTCGATGGTGTTTTCCCTCCCGAGCTTCAGTTAATCAAATTTTAACTTCACCTTTCCGCACACTTGTGCTCTACGTGCGAACTTGCACTATTTCTCCCTGAGATTTTAACTTACTCAGTCTCAAAGGGACTCGACCCTTCTATGTTTTCCAAAAGACTTTCTGGTGCCCTCCTGGCACCCTCTATGCTCGTCTCCTGGAGTCTTTCAAACTTAAAACAAGTTCCCTCTATAAGCACTCCTTGCGCTTGATATGCACACTCTACATACAAAAGTTCTATGTTATCTCTTCTGAGCTTCATTTTCTAAACTAGAAGTATTATGTGTCTCTCCCATTTCTTTGCACTCCGTGGCAATTCTAATCGATTTTGGCACTCATCAAAATTCTGTAATCACGACGTCCAGACAACCAGAATTTGTCAGGCCATCTCTTCTTAACAAATTCCACACATTCAAAACCAATCCGATTTAAGAAAATGTTTTGATTTCATGAATTTTCCGAGCTCTTCTCAGCTCTGTAACTTTCGAATGATATCCCACTCTTTCTTAGTCCCTAACCCATGCGATCATGGGTCGTGACCAAATGCTAGACTAGTAGGTGCTACCCGGATTTTTGGCCTTCAGAAAGTTTTAAGGAACACACAACTATCTCCCAGAGTTTCGATTACCGAATTCACGAAATTAGGTGGATCAACGGTCCACGTTTACTCATCATCCAAAGGCTGAAATCCACTATGGTCTTTTCATCATCAAAGTTTTCAGGATTTTGGGACTCGGAGTTTTGAGGTTTCAGAATTGTAGGCTCCCACACTCGCTTCCCTCTCCAACTCCCGACTTCCAAACTTCTGAACTTTCTAGCCTCCGGGCCCACAACACAACTGTCACCAACCAAGGTAGTGACACATGGTGTCCTTAAGAAATTCCACCTCACTCCCAGCGATGTTAGGGGGGCCCACTACTTTTACTTTTCGTTTCAGAGTTTCGAGCATCAGGAGTTCGGGCATCTTCACATCTCGAACTTTCGTTTGCCGAAATTCTGAAATTACAGTCTATTCATCTACTTGATCCAATGGTCAAGTTCCTCTCCTACGATCTACGGTGTAGATCATTTCGGGATTTTGGGGTTTCAAGTTTTCAGTAACCAGGATTTCACGATGCAATGACTCCAAATCTCTTGTCACTTCAATCCCCAAATTTTGATACACGAGTTCTTGTACGAGATCCAACGATCCTTGATGATTTGGATCTAACGATCCAGATCTCTCCTATGCTTAGACCTATCAAAGCTCTTCAGCCCTAACTTCCTCGCTAGTTGGTTCGATCCAACGGTTCACTGGATTTCAACACTTCTTCTTGGAAGCACTCCACTGTCCGATTCTACTCTTGTTAATCTCTTTCATGATTCGGGACTTGGAGTGACCAAGAATTTGGCCTGTGCTCTAAGTTCATGATCCCTGAATTCATGAAATGATCCAATGGTTCAAACCAACCAAGATCAACGACCCACATTTATTCTAGATCCTAGGGTGGCGAGTTTCTCCATCCACTAACCACCTTGCCACATCTAGCCATCTTACGACCATCGCGATTTCGCGGGTTCTCCACAGAGAATTCTGACCATCCAACTCTGCTTCTCAAGGACTTCTGGCCAATGAATTGGTACCCTCCTTCTGAACCTTCATCTACTTGATCCAACACTTTTGGTGTGGAGTTCTCTCTCTCCCTATGGCCATATACCATGCCAGCTATAGTTTTATAATACCACTACACCTCCTGAGATTTGTAACACAGTCAAGTAGTTTGTTGACACTCAGAAACATTCTGACGTCGGAAATTAGTCCTCCAGACACAATTTCTTCTCAAAACCTTGGTCCAAAAACCACTTATCTAGCCCATCCAGGCTCAGCGTTGAAACTAGGCTCTGATACCATACTGTAATGCCCCTAGCCATCATCCCACTGGCCGGGCAAACGTTACTGTGCAAAACAACATCATTCTCATACTTAATTATTAACATGCATTTACGTCATATTAAACACATTTAGCTCAGAGTAAGCACAAGATTACTGCTAACATAAATAATCCCTGGCATTAACCATAATTCATATGCACAACAGAATACATGATACATATAAGAATCACAAGCATGCAAAACATAATATTAAGCATAAGTTGATACTTATCTTTGAAACTGTGGTAATTCCACCAATGACGTGCAAGCCTTCCATGAACCTCCCAGCCTTAGACCACGTTGCTCATCAAGCTCAGCAATGGGTCACCCCCGAGCTAAGACTAAGCTCCACCCAAGGTAAGGAATCCTAGTCTAGGCTAAGGTTATAGGGAAAACTACACAGAATAACTAGAAGGATTCTTCCCAGGATGCCTTCTTACGCCCACTACTCATGGACTCTCATTCCCCACATGCTTGTTCCGCTAGAAGTATACACCTTCACAAGCACAGTCCATTAGTGCTTCACCTCCCTCTCTGGGTCTCGGCAACAAGCCAGATGATCCAGATTTATGTAGGAACACAATGAAATACAGAAATACACATAAACATAGAGATGTAGTGGAAATAAGACTTCATTTCATTAATAACAAATGACTGAAATATGCTTACAGACAAAATGGAAATAAACTAGCTAGGGCGCTGGTAGCTTATCTCTGAGAAGAGATGTGGCTGCTACTCGAATATGTGAGAAGATGATTACTCTCTAGAGGCATTTTTACAATAGACGAGAATGCCAAAAGTCATAGACATCCAAAAACCTAACCCTAGGAGATGAAGCGCCAAAAGTCATGTGGGCCCCGTTTGGGTAAGTTAGTACATCAACTTCCCGGGGTCGTAACTTTTGCATACGATCTCTATTTTAGGCGTGTGATAGCTCGTTGGAAAGGTATCGTCGAGCTGATTCATTTTGGGGGCCCAATCATGCCTTCAGCTATAATTGAGAACCTCGATCTAAAAAAACCTTCATTTAGGCCCTCAAAATGGCCCCGAAAGTTAAAACCTGCTAAAAATAGTAAATTGCCAAAATTGCCAGAAAACTGTTTTGAGCCAGTCGAAAAAGGTGGGTGGCCACCGATATC
>ML789021.1:442985-456219 GCA_009831015.1 Picea engelmannii
CTGGCTTCTCAGTCTGTCAGCTGCCAGCATGTTGGATTCCACCTCTACAGCTGCATCTTGCATCTGAGCCAAAGAGGTGGCTCTTCTTTCTCTTAGCACGAGACAAAAATCAGGGTCAAATGCGCCAGCATAGGAAATTTGGGTAGAGGCCTCTGAAGGTTTAATCTCTGCATGAATCTTATTGTACATCTTATTAAATCTTTTGGAGAAGTCTGAAACAGACTCTCCTTCCATCTTCCTCAGAGACCCAAACTCAGTCATGTAATACATATAATCTTTTCTGTCTCCCCACTGCCTCAGGAAAACATTATCCAAGGCTTCAATGCCAGCAATAGATCCAGGGGCCAGTCCCCTGAACCATTTCCTCACTTCCCCATCAAGGCTCTGAACAAAAACTCTCATCCAGACATCTTCACTCTCAATATTCAAGTTGTCTGTGTAGCTGTAAAAGGCAGCTAGGTGCTCTTCAGCAGTTACATCTCCCTCACCACTGAACTTGGGCATGTATTTCAGATAGTCTCCAGGAGGGAGAGGGTTCAGAGGTTGGGGTAGAATCAAAGGAGCATATCTGGCAGCAACTATGGCATCCATTCTGTTCGGAGGGGGATTAACACCAGCCATAGGGATATTAGGAAGAGGAGAACTCATAGGAGAAGGAGTATGAATGGGAGATGTGGGAACAAATATTCTTGGAGGAGACAACGGAGAAAACAGAGAGACATCCAAGGGACCTGAGTGTGCAGACGCTTCTCTCTGTGTAGCAGAAACCACAAAAGGAGGGGTGGTGAAACCTTCAGACGTTAGAGGTCTGTGGTGAGGCAAGACCTCTGGGGAGGAAGGAGTGACAAGGATTTCTCTCTCTGATACCAGGTCAGGAGGGGAAAACTCAGCAGGAACACTCCCAATATTTAGAGAACGTGGAACTTCGGAAAAAGGACGACTAGGAAGATGAGAATAAGAAAATGGAGTTCTCACAGAAGGTGAGGGTATATTACCTGTTTCATCGACGAAAACTTCTTGTGCAGCTCTCTTTCCCTTTCTGCGCACTGCTTCCGCGTCATCTTCTGGCGTAGCTAAAGGCAAATGTGGATTTGACCTCGTGTGTCTGCCTCTCGAAGCCACAGTTGATAGTGCGGGTTCTCCCCAGCGGAGTCATCACAATGGAGTCACCAGGTGCACAGTAGCAATCTTCAAGTTCTGATATCTAATGCACCTTCAGAATCAGTCTAATCTTTGTCGTTCAATCCCAGGGAATATATTCAACATCGATCCCTGGCAACAGTGCCAGAAATGTTGGCGACGGAAGTCATTCCTGGATTGCTTGCAGGAGCAGAGCCCGACGCACATCAGTTTAATGTCACGATTTGTTTTAAAGGGGTGATCAAATGGAGGAAAACTCGAGGAGATATCACTCTAACTCGGGGACTGAGTCTGGTACATATGGTGACAAAGGAGGTCTTGATCCAACTTCAACCATTGGGTTGATAAAAGGTTGAGCAGGTGGAAGACTTGATGAGAACAATGGAAAAACAGCTTTGGGCCGCAGGCTTATGGCTATTTGCAGAAGAAAGACACTGAGCAAGCTCCTCTTGGATTCAGGGTCTCAAGAAGCTGAGGAGGACTCGACTGGATCCTCCAATTCCGAGTCACTCAGTGCTGAAAAGACTCACAAGAACTGGTTAGAAACTATTATAACTGCTACAGTGATCCTACCAACATCATCCTATAACAGATATAGCTCGACTGGATCCTCCAATTCCGAGCAATTCTAACACAGTGGAACAAAGATGTAAAAGAGACTAGCATTCATCGGGCAAGAATTCTCAAGAGTGCATACATAACCAGAGTATCAGTGCTTCATTAAATATTTACAACCGGGAGCTAAGCTCAACCATCGATCCCTACAAAAAATGGCGAAAACGGATTCATATACTCAAACTAACAACAACAACAAGATTGAGACGTAGCATTGAAAGCTTTGCGTCTGCATGGCTTCTGACAACACGGAGCTGCAATCTCAGAAAGGTCGTGCAACTTATGGCAGACGCAATTGATCTCCTAACAGTTTATTCGGTGAATCGACGTGTCTTTAATTCAATGCAGGACTTCCCATTATGGCAGAGACAATGTCTAACCACCACCAACCGCTTCAATAACTGCTTCTTGGGATTGAAGATGACCATGGCCAACTCAGAATTTTGAGATATGGAAAGCTTCTTGCGCTGCCACTTGGAATAACTGAAGGGCTTGAAGGACAGGTATGGAGGCCAACACGGGAAAGTGAGGCTTAGCCATGGAATGACGGGGCCCCAATTGCAAGGACAAGGAAAAGAACGATGAGGGGTGAGAAAGGTGGCGGGGGGATGACATGAGTCATAAGGGATATACGTAGAGACAGTGAGAGCGTAAATGCGGCAAGATTAATGCAGTAAAAGGCTGACATGGAGTGACAAGGATTCGTGGCAGGTAATGAATGGATGATGAGACGAGGGAAAGGCCATCTGGAAGTGTGAGAGAGAGAGGTGAATGGTGACACATGGCGGAAAGGGAAAGGTGGACAGGGATGTCATGACGAAAATATGGCCCACACGGGTTATTGTCAGGGCAGCTGAGAAGGTCGGGACTGCGCTTGAGTCGTTGATCTGGGCTCCTCGATCGTGACCGTCGGAAAACTGCATCCACGATTCTGGACCCCCCCCCCCCCCCCCNTCCGGAATTGATTTCATCGTTGTTGATCTGGGCACACCAATCTGAGCTGTCAGAGAGGTGCACCCCCGATTCTGGACCCCCCCCCCCGCTTAAAGGTCGAAAGGCAAGGGGGGTCCGGAATTTGCTGTGCGCCGTCGATCTAGGCGCGCAAAATCTAGCCATCTAAAAGTGACTCTCGTTTAGTGCAGATGCGCTTGCGCCCAAAACTTAGGATAAGTGGGTTTTGACCCATTCTTTTGCAATTCAACCCCCTAACAAGAAATATCACTAACAAATAGTAAATTGCCAAAATTGCCAGAAAACTGTTTTGAGCCAGTCGAAAAAGTTGGGTGGCCACCGATATCCACCTGGATCACCAGATCAAGAAGTCTTAGAGCTCCGTAGCTGGTGCTAGACTCTCTCTAGAAGAATACCACTTCCCAGCAAACTCCTTCACCTGGAATGAGTGTTACACACAGGCCAGACAACCTGTTTCCTTCAATTCAATTTCCAACACAGTCGGGAAACCACGAGGCTCCACACAAACATACAATGGTCTGCAAGCCACACATAGTCAAGCACTGCATGACCACAACAGTCCACTGGAAATACAGACATGGGCTTCCCAAAACTGGTGACAGATAGATGCTACAGCATAACAAGGCTCAACAAGCATGGGACATTCAATTTTCCCCAACCAACAATACAGTACAGACTCACGGCTCAAGTTTCGGGGATGCGTGAGGGTGTACAAAGATTCCACATAGAGACTTAATGGTTCAAGTAAGGATTCCCTAGACCAAACACTGAAACAGAGGTCGATCATGGACACCCATGAGTTCAGACAGAGGATGGAGAATGGAAGGTCGAACCCTCAACATTGCTCATTTCCTAGGTTAAATTGCATGTGCTTGGGCTAACACATGTCATCCATTAAGCACACTCCTCCCCCTTGGAGTCACCTATCCTTCCGAGGACTTAGAATAAAACATATATTTCACATGGCTTTTGGAATAATATTAAAATATTATTCCCAAGGACTTAAGCCCCTAGGCTCAACACTTAGCCTCTCTTTCCAACCTTCCAACCCCCAATCCCTTACCCACTCTGTGGAAGATTAGTCCCCCATCACTCATTCATCGTGGTCGGTCTACATGCAATGGTGTTTATATTTTTTATTAATGTTCTGCATGATTACATATACAAAAGCAGGCTCTCGACCTTAACACTTAGGCTCTCCGGCCTAATAACACTTAAGCCCACCAGCTTATATAAACTTGGCTCACCAGCCTATAAAACATAATTACAATTCATAATGCAAGCTTTATACTTTATAGACAAGATTTACAACAGGTCTTGGCCTTGGGGAAATTACAAGGGAGAACCATAGCCACCCTTTCAGGAGTACCCAGTTACAACACTCTCAGGCTCAAGGGCCTTGTACAAGGGCAACGGATGATTTCTTTAGTTGATGGTGGGGCCACCCACAACTTCATAGATGCATCCTTAGTAGCTAGGAGGGGGTTATGCATGGAGGAGTTTGAGGGATTCCATGTGGCAGTGGCTGATGGATACACGATGACATGCTTGGACTTAATCCCTGACCTAGAGGTCAAACTAGGAAACTACACCATGACTGACACATTCTATGTAGTTGACCTATCAGATGCTCATGCCGTGTTAGGGGTACAGTGGTTATATTCATTGGGGGATATTGGGTTCAATTATCAGACGTTGACCATGAGCTTCAGAGACGCCAGTGGATCAAGATTTGTGCTGAGAGGCATGTCTATAGGGGCACCTCAAGTAGTATCGGCAAAGAGGGTGGAGCAGATCTTTCGTCATGGTGATGTGGCTTATGTAGTAGAGTGTTTGATCACCACGCGAAAGGACTCAGAGGGTAGGGAGCAGTACCATCCACAGATCAGAGAGCTTCTGGGACGTTATGAGCCAATATTTGGGCCGATACCACTAGGGAGAATGCCAGATAGGGGTTTTGAGCATATGATTGAGTTAGAGGCAGGAGCTACACTAGTGATTACAACACCCTATAGGCACCCCAAAAAATTCAAGGATGAAATTGAGAAAGCAATCAAAGAATTTCTCTCTATGGGGCACATTAGGCCCAGTATGAGTCCTTTTGCATCTTTAGTCATCCTGGTATTGAAGAAGGATGGCATGTTCTGGATGTGCATCGATTACAGAGCGCTCAACAAGAAAATGATCAAGAATTGTTACCCCATTCCTCGCATAGATGAGCTGATGGATGAGTTACATGGGGCAGTCTTCTTCACTAAGATTGATCTATGCTCCGGATACCATCAGATCAACATTAGGGAGAAAGAAATTGAGAAGATAGTGTTCCGATGCCATTTCAGACACTTTGAGTTCTTGGTCATGCCATTTGGACTGACCAGTGCACCAGCCACTTTCAGTTTTGCATGAACCATATCTTTAGAGGACAGTTGAGGAAGTACCTTTTGGTATTCTTCGACGATATATTGATCTACAACAAGACATGGGATGAGCATTTAGCACATTTGGGGAAGGTCTTGGATATTATGTAGGCACAATGTTTATATGCCAAGGAATCCAAATGTGAATTCGGCATGAGGGAACTATTGTACTTGGGGCATATCATCAGTGGGCAGGGAGTATAGGTTCACCAAGAAAAGATCAGGTCCATTGTGGATTGGCCAATGCACAAGAATATCACGGAGCTGAGAGAATTATTTGGGTTATGAATTTACTATAGGTGGTTCGTCAAGGGTTTCTCACAGTTGGGAGCACCACTCACAGAATTGACCAAGAAGGGTGTTTTTCATTGGACAGAGCAGTCATAGCAGACATTCAACAAAATGAAGGAGGTTATGAGCACATGCCCTGTTCTAGCCCTTCCAGACTTCTCACAGTCGTTTGTCTTAGAGTGTGATGCATCAAGGGTGGGGATTGGAGCAGTCTTGATGCAGGGGGGCCACCCCATTGTGTTTGAAAGAAGAAATCTTGACGAGTTGGAGAGACTCTATCTTATTTACAAAAAGGAGATGCTAGCGTTTATGCATGCCTTAACCAAATTCAGGCAGTATCTGGTTGGAAGAAGGTTTGTAGTGAAGACTGATCATAACAATCTCAAGTATTTCCTTGACCAGAAAGACCTCAGTGAGAGGCAGTAGAAGTGGGTCTCAAATATCCAATCCTTTGACTTTGACATTGAGTATGTCAAGGGAAAAAGGAATATCATGGCAGATGCCTTGTCCAGGAGGCCAGCAGGATGTTCGATGATGGACATTTGTATAGATTGGAAAGCTCATTTGTTGGTGGAATACTCCAAAACAAAATTTTCTTGTGAGGTGATGGATGGACAAGTGATTGATGATAGATACCAAGCTCTTGATGACATCATTTTCTACAAGGACCAGATCTACTTGGTTCTAGAATCCACTTTGAAGGGGAAAATTCTGAAGGTATGTCATGATTCACCTACAGCGGGGCATCAGGGGTACTTCAAAACATATAGGTAGATCAGGGAGAGATTCTCATGGAAGGGTTTCAAGGATGATGTGCTAAAACACATAAGAAATTGCACAACTTGTCAACAGAACAAGTTCGAGCAGACACACCCTGCAGGGATACTACAACCTCTATTGATTCCAGAGCAAAAATGGGAGAGCATTTCCATGGATTTGATTACAGGCCTCCCTAGAGTGCAGGGAAAGGACTGTATATTTGTGGTGGTCGACAGACTAACCAAATTTGCACATTTCTTCATGATACCCATAGACTACAAGGCCATAGAAGTAGTAGAGTTGTTTTTCAGGAAGGTATTCTGGTTGCATGGGTTACCCAGGCAGATAGTCAGTGAAAGGGATGGGCGCTTCATCAGCGCATTTTGGTAGGAGCTTTTCATATTGGAAGGCACAGAGCTAGCCACAAGTACCAGCTACCACCCACAGACAGATGACCAGAAAGATATCATCAACAAATGGGCGGAATGGTATCTAAGGAACTATGTGGGGGGACAACAATGCACTTGAGTGAGATGGTTACATATGGGTGAGTATTGATACAACACAACTTACCATATGTCTATCAAGATGTCACCGTTCAAGGCATTGTATGGATATGATGCATGCTCCTTTATAGAGACTGTGTTTTGGGATAGTAGGGTCCCGGGGGCCAAGGATTGGGTGGAGGAGAGTCAGAGGATTCTTCAATCAGCAATGGAGAACTTGTAGTTAGCTCAGAATCAACAGAAGATATATGCATATCGACACAGAGTTGAGTGCAGTTTTGAGGTAGGGGATTTGGTTTTTCTGCAATTACATCCATACTGACAATCCTCGTTGAAGAGGAGTGGAGCAGAGAAGCTAAAGCCAAAGTTCTACAGGCCATATAAAGTCATTAGGATGATAGGTGAGGTGGAATACAAGCTATATCTACCAGAAGGTAGCAAGATTCATAACGTCTTTCACATGTCTTGCCTTAAGAAGGCTGTGGGACAATAGGTTAGCATTTCAGAGGAGTTTCCACCCTTGGATGAGGAGGATCAATTGGAGCTAGTGCCAGAGGAGGTACTAGAGTAGAGAGAGCATATATTAAGGACCAAGATCATCAGAGAGTGCTTGGTTAGATGGAGGGGTCTTCCACTGGAGGATGCCACATGGGAGGGAGAGCATATCTTACAACACCCAGGATTGATGTTGCTTAAGGACAAGCAATCTCGTGAAGGGAGGACTGTGATGTCCCGTTCCCAAGAGTAGGCTAGCAGGGAGTGACTTAGTAGTCTATATGTTCCTGTAGACTATGGTCAGGCACAAATAGGGAACAAGATGGAGAAATAAGGAGGAATTGATGGCTAAATGATGAATTAAGCCAAAATACTTAGGAAAAGTCACTTAAGCCTCAATCAAATAAGAATTAGAACGAAAAGGTGTTAAAGGGGGAATTAATTAATTAATTAATCACTTTAGGAGGAAAAGCACCTAGCTTAAGTGAGGTCAATGGTGAATTAGATTGGGAAAGGTATAAAGGGAGGAATTTGACCCAATTCCTTATTATGCATTGTTATGATTTGATGTTGAGAGTTCCCAGAGGAGGAGGAGAGCCGACCTTAGTATTTTGTGGATTTCTGGAGGAAACCACCACCATTGATCAGTTTCAGTGTTGAGAGACACACCCTAGCCCATTGGAGATACCATCCAGGTATTTCACCATACTTTTCAGGAGTATCCATTGCAGAGTGCACAGCTCAGCCAGTGAGGGCGCAAGTCAGTTTGAGGATTTAGAGAGATGCACGAGATCTGTATCCAGATTGTAGTTTCCTTCCAATACATTTGATATCCAACCAGGGCACTTCTATTGAGCCATCTATCATTATATTCTGACGATGGAATCTTTCATATCGACTCATTCAGTCATTTAGGGTGCAGCTCTTCCGGACATACATTTGGTGTTGCATGTAGAGTGTCAGAGAAGATCCAAGCAAATATTTCCAACCCATTTCCTTATTTGGCGAGACGATTTTTTTGAGCCATATAGAAGTAGATTCCAATGGTGGAATCCTTTGGGGTGAATCCAGTGCCCCAGGAGATGCGCAAACCCCCAGGGGTCCAGATCTAGTGACTCAGAGACCAGATTCGAGATCCGGCACTCACCCATTTCAGTCTAGAGGCTGGGGCTATTCGTTTGGAGTAGTTTCCATCATATTCTGATTGTTTGAACTTTCAAACAATTTTTCCAGCTGGTAGCGGTTACTGTACTTCGTCGGAATCGCATATTTTTGTTGATCTATCCGTGCATGGATCAAATATACTATCATCTTCTGATCACGGGTATTTTCATGTTATTTGATTGTATTCCAGTACTGATCCATGAGATCTGGCTGATGTTTATATTCTATATTTCCAGTAGGCTATTGTATTTCCATGCTCGAGCCGTATAATACATGATATTAGGAAGTTGATGTTCTTTACTTCTACATGCATCCTTTATATGCTTTTTAAACCATAAATGTGCAACATGCACATGCAATAACCAACATGCACATGAAATAACCCACATATACATGCAATAACCAACATGTACATGAAATAAACCACATGCACATGCAATAACCATCAAGATCTCAAACATACAACTGGAATGCATCCAGAAACCCCCAGTGTATAAGATCTGCAAGACAAAATAATAGATCAGTAGCAAATATCTTGATCAGCGGGATCAGGGGTATTTCAGGGACATGGGTGATGATGGGAACCTCCGACACTACAATCATAGTGGTCAAAGGTGTAGAAGGAGTTCCATTAACTATGGTAGGTATGGGATTCGAAGGACTCCCAATATCTTTCTAACTCGACTTAGTACTCATACTTGTATGACCACACATCTGGTAGGTGGAGGTGTGTGTACCACCGTAACACACCCACTATCATTATTTAAAAAAAAAAATTGGGGTTAAACTCCCACAATGGGGAATCTCCATAAACCCTCATTAGCGAAGTGCCAATCCCTGGTTCAATATCGGGATTCGGGGTTCCTAATGTCAAAATTCATTCACCCCCATAACTCACGATCCTCCGAATTCCGATGCGCTCCTTACGCATTGGCTTCCTAGGCCAAGCATGTGATTCACTGCCTTTACGACTGTGGTCTTACCTTACTTCAGGGCTACTCCTATCGGAGTTTCAAGATTTCCGATTTCGTAATTCACGAGTCCTTAGAACTCGCGACTCTCCGATCCCCCATATGCCCCTAACGGATTAGCCCTCTAGGCTATACGATAGCCCATGTGACCATTTACCATAGGACCACCGTCGTATAACCCCCCCCCCCATCGGGGTTTCGGCATTTGTGATAACACAAAACGCATGTCCACGGGAATTGCGATTTCCCGATTCACGACGCGCCTTTCTGATCACGCTAGCCCCACTGGTTTAGTCCCTGGTCCACATGACCAACTCCGTGACCACTACCTTATCCCCGTTGGGGCTATGGGGTTTCCCATGTCACAAGACCCACGTCCACAGGACCCGTAGTATCCTGATTCTCAATTCTCTCCGGGTGCTTGACACGCGTACTCCCTACAGCTCTGTCCTCCTCCGCTAATGGGCTTCACAGCTGGCTCCCACTCATCGGGGTTTCACGGTTCACGATTCCGTATGGAAAGAGTTCCTTGCATTCGAAAACCCTGATATGCCGAACCTCGACTATTTTAGATCCATGGACACGCGTCCCTCAAATGATGGACGGTCCTGATTGTATCAGAGAATCGCGTATCACTATTCCCTTGTGTACGAGTCCCTTGTCTCCGGGAACCCCGATTCCCTGATCTCTGACTCTTCGGGATCCTCTGCCACATGTCCCTTGTATCAACGACTCATGATGGTATCGGGATTTCGCATATCGCGGTTTCGCAATGTAAGGGTTTCATGTCCTTGAAATCCCCAATATGCCGATTCCCGATTTGCCGAACTCCGGCTTTCTGGGATCTCTCGCCACGTGTCCTCACTGATGGACGGTGTTGATCCCATTGGGAAATCGCGGATCGTGATTTCCTGTTGCACAATTTCCTTACCATCGAAAACCCCGATCTCCCGATTCATGACTCTACGGGATCCTCTGACATGCGTCCTGTACAATGGACGGTCCATATCTGATCGGGAAATCGCGTATCGCGATTTCAATATGCAACGGTTCTATACTCCCCAAATCTCCGATGGTGAAAATCCCGACGCCTCCCAAACGCTGACACGTGTCCTGCCGAGATCAATGGTTAGGATCCGTTCTCAGGATTTTGAGGACCGCAAGGTCTTGATTCTCAGACTCCACAAAACCTCGACGAACTTGTTGTCCCGATGACCTCTCCGGAATGTTGACACGTGTCCTTCCGAGATCAACGGCTAGGACTCTTCCTCTGCACACTAGAGTTTAACTCCGGCGCATCTTCTCGAGGTCTATCGGTCGTCGGGACTATGATCCAAGATCCTACGGTTCAGATCATTTCCTCGCATGCCTACCCCTGTGCTTAACCCCTACGCACCTTTCCCAGATCCAATGGCTGACGGGTGATCTAGCGGTCTAGATTCGTTCATTTGGGTCTTGGGGTCTATGATCCCAATTTTCTCGTTGCTCACGATGATAGAGGACAAGGGGAAAGGTATGTAATGCCTGCATTACTTTTGTCAATCTAATGGTCATGAATGACTATGGTTCACCCGACGATATCTCATCCATCGACTTATCACTCCCCACAACACTACTATCTTGGAACATTAATAGAATCGTTCCTCCTCGTGCAGGATTAATAAGGCCTATGCATTCGAATCCTTGTTCTGGGTTCTTAGAGAACCTTTCCAAGGAGGAAATCTCTGTGGAGAGATCCCTACCGGGACATTCCCAGAAGCGGTAAAGGGAGACAACCTTCCGAGAACGGCTGGGCATGATTAGCTTCATTTGTCAACGTAAGTCGAGCGCGGTTTCCTCAGTGTTAAGCATATATCAACTCATTCGTATCAAGCACTACGTGGACATTCTCATGCTGAAAACATTTACAAATTCATGGTTCTATGAGCTAACCTCTACTCCATATTAACAAGTATTGTACAGACAATTCCTTCACAGGAAACATTTACAATTCCACAAGTCCATGAACATATGTGACAGCATATAAATTTCAAAATGCAATATGAGCAAAACACTTATCAGAAATACTTCGACAATGAAAGCAACTGCTGAGAGGGGTGCTCGTTTCCACCCAACCATAGGCGTAGTGACTCCTAATGGATTTACCACTAGCCACCCCTGAGCTGAGACCACGATGTCTTGAGACCTGCGTCTCTCTGTCTGCCAGTGCCCAGGAGCGAAGGTTGCAATCCCTTCCTCTCTGCAATCACTCACTCCGCATAAAAATTTCCAGAGTTCCCCTCGCGTCTGCCCCCTTCCAATCGTTTCAGCCATACGCCTTATCCTCTCCCGAGGTTGCGTGTGGCACGATTACCCTTGCACTGGTCATTCATGATGGCTCTACGGATAGGCGGTTCACCTCCCCATCCCTCATCAAGCCATCAACCTACCGGCCTGCAAGGCATTAATTTCAGGGCTAGCATGCCGCTTTTGGTTCTCCGGGCCAGTGGAGTCCAAATACGGTATTTTATTCTCGGTGGAAGTTAACGCCCATTTTTCAAGGTGCCCTCCACCACCATCGTGGTCTCTTTTCCGCACATCCCCTCTCAGCAGTTCTGCAATAAATTCAAACAGTCATTTACATTCATTGACCTCTTTCTGCAGGTCCATTTACATCACATATTCATATTTATGAGTTTTTCCATAGTCCTTGGCCAGTTCAGTTATATTTACAATCTGGGGGAAAGAGGGTGTTACAATTCCCTCCCCCTTAAAAAGGAACATCGTCCTCGATGTTCTTAGCTACTAACATGGATTACATATACAGAAGTAAACAAAATCGGATATGCCTGTCTCATGGCATCCTCTATTTCCCATGTAGCCTCATCTGGGCCAAAATGTTTCCACTGCACCTTGACCTGTGCAATGGTCCTGTTCCGGAGTTGGGTTTCCCCTCTGTCCAATACGCATTGGGGTTCTGGCAGGAATTCTCCCTCCGGTTCCACCTGGATCACAGACCAGTCAATTATATGATTAGCATCATGTACGTATTTCTTCAATAAGGAAACATGGAAAACATTATGTGCTTTTACTGTGGGAGGAAGTGCTAGTCGATAGGCTACAGGCCCCACTCTGTCTATAACCTCAAAAGGTCCACAATATCGGGGTGCCAATTTGGCACAAGCTCCCATTTTTAGGGAACTCCTTTTGGGCTTAATTCTGAGATATACATGGTCTCCTGTTTGGAACTCTCTCGAAGTTCTCTTTTGATCAGCATAGCTTTTCTGTCGGTTCTGGGCAACCTTCAGATTTTGTTTTATTTGAGTCACTTGTTGTTCCATTTCTTTCAACATGTCAGGTCCAAAAGAAATCCTGTTCACAGGATTTCTCTAGCTGACTGGAGTGTTACATTGTCTTCCATAGAGAACTTTGAATGCACTCATCTTTAAGGATGCTTGGTAGTCGTTGTTGTAGGAAACTTCTACCAATGGCAGGTAGTCTTCCCATTTCCTAGGTTGATGCATCACATGCATTCTTAACATATCTTCTAATATCTGATTTACTCTTTCTGTTTGTCCATCGGTTTGAGGGTGATAGGCGGTACTAAACAAAAAATTGGTCTCTAAGCCCGCCATCAACGATTTCCAGAATTTGGAAGTGAATTTGGTGTCTCTGTCAGATATTATCTCTTTCGGCATGTCGTGCAGTTGAAACACCTCTTTCATAAATACCTATGCAATATCTATCGCCTTGCAGATCGATTTGACTGGAATGAAATGAGTAGACTTGCTCAGTTTATCGACCACCACCATAATGGCATCATTCTGTTTGGTTGAAGTTGGTAATCCGGTAATAAAATCCATGGAGATGGTTTCCCATTTCCATTCTGGGATGGGTAAAGGGTGCAGTAATCCAGCTGGGTGTC
>ML789021.1:460160-474524 GCA_009831015.1 Picea engelmannii
CCATGTCACAAGACCCACGTCCACGGGACCCGTAGTATCCCGATTCCTGATTCTCTCCGGGTGCTTGACACGCGTACTCCCTACAGCTCCATCCTCCTCTGCTAATGGGCTTGACAGCTGGCTCCCACTCATCGGGGTTTCGCGGTTCGTGATTCCGTATGGCAAGAGTTCCTTGCATTCGAAAACCCTGATATGCCGAACCCCGACTATTTTAGATCCACGGACACGCGTCCCTCAAATGATGGACAGTCCTGATTGTATCGAAGAATCGCGTATCGCGATTCCCTTGTGTACGAGTCCCTTGTCTCCGGGAACCCCGATTCCCCGATCTCTGACTCTTCGGGATCCTCTGCCACGTGTCCCTTGTATCAACGACTCATGATGGTATCGGGATTTCGCATATCGCGGTTTCGCAATGTAAGGGTTTCATGTCCTTGAAATCCCCGATACGTTGATTCTCGATTTGCCAAACTCTAAATTTTTGGGATCTCTCGCCACGTGTCCTCGCTGATGGACGGTGTTGATCCCATCGGGAAATCGCGGATCGCGATTTCCTGTTGCACAATTTCCTTACCATCGAAAACCCCGATCTCCCAATTCATGACTCTACGGGATCCTCTGACATGCGTCCTGTACAATGGACGGTCCGGATCTGATTGGGAAATCGCGTATCGTGATTTCAATATGCAACGGTTCTATACTCCCCAAATCTCCGATGGTGAAAATCCCGACGCCTCCCAAACGCTGACACGTGTCCTGCTGAGATCAACGGTTAGGATCCGTTCTTGGGATTTTGAGGACCGCAAGGTCTCGATTCTCAGACTCCAAAAAACCCCGATGAACCTGTTGTCCCGATGACCTCTCCAGAATGTTGACACGTGTCCTTTCGAGATCAACGGCTAGGACTCTTCCTCTGCACACTAGAGTTTAACTCCGGCGCATCTTCTCGAGGTCTATCGGTCGTCGGGACTATGATCAAAGATCCTACGGTTCAGATCATTTCCTCGCATGCCTACCCTTGTGCTTAACCCCTGCGCACCTTTCCTAGATCCAATGGCTGACGGGTGATCTAGTGATCTAGATTCATTCATTTGGGTCTTGGGGTCTATGATCCCAATTTTCTCGTTTCTCACGATGATAGAGGACAAGGGGCAAGGTATGTAACGCCTGTGTTACTTTTGTCAATCTAATGGTCGTGAATGACTATGGTTCACCCGACGAGATCTCATCCGTCGAATTATCACTCCCCACAACACTACTATCTTGGAACATTAATAGAATCGTTCCTCCTCGTGCAGGATTAATAAGGCCTATGCGTTCGAATCCTTGTTCTGGGTTCTTTGCGAACCTTTCCAAGGAGGAAATATCTATGGAGAGATCCCTACCGGGGCATTCTCGGAAGCGGTAAAGGGAGACAGCCTTCCGAGAACGGTTGGGCATGATTAGCTTCATTTGTCAACGTAAGTCGAGCGTGGTTTCCTCGGTGTTAAGCATATATCAACTCATTCGTGTCAAGCACTACGCGGACATTCTCATGCTGAAAACATTTACAAATTCATGGTTCTATGAGCTAACCTCTACTCCATATTAACAATTATTGTACAGACAATTCCTTCACAGGAAACAGTTACAATTCCACAAGTCCATGAACATATGTGACAGCATATAAATTTCAAAATACAATATGAGCAAAACACTTATCAGAAATACTTCGGCAATGGAAGAAACTACTGAGAGGGGTGCTCGTTTCCACCCAACCGTAGGCGTAGTGACTCCTAATGGATTTACCACTAGCCACCCCTGAGATGAGACCACGATGTCTTGAGACCTGCGTCTCTCTGTCTGCCAGTGCCCAGGAGCGAAGGTTGCAATCCCTTCCTCTCTGCAATCACTCACTCTGTGTAAAAATTTCCAGAGGTCCCCTCATGTCTGCCCCCTTCCAATCGTTTCAGCCATACGCCTTATCCTCTCCCGAGGTTGCATGTGGCACGATTACCCTTGCGCTGGTCATTCATTATGGCTCTATGGATAGGTGGTTCACCTCCCCATCCCTCATCAAGCCATCAACCTACCGGCCTGCAAGGCATTAATTTCAGGGCTAGCGAGCCGCTTTTGGTTCTCCGGGCCAGTGGAGTCCAAATACGGTATTTTATTCTCGGTGGAAGTTAATGCCCCTTTTTCAAGGTGCCCTCCACCACCATCGTAGTCTCTTTTCTGCACATCCCCTCTCAGCAGTTCTGCAATAAATTCAAACTGTCATTTACATTCATTGACCTCTTTCTGCAGGTCCATTTACATCACATATTCATATTTATGAGTTTTTCTATAGTCCTTGGCTAGTTCAGTTATATTTACAATCTGGGGGAAACAGGGTGTTACAACCACGATTGATAACTTTATGCCTTTTAGAAGGAAAATACTCAAGATGCGGTGGTAACTTCAACAAACGGTGAGACCTGCAAAGAAGTTGGTCTGGCTCCACGATGACTCAAGAATTGAGATATAAAAACAAATCCTAAGGCCAACTAACAATCAAAGAGCACACCAAAATAAACAAAAAACCCAATATGCACACAAACAGAATAAAGTGGTTGAAAGGGGCATCCCTCCCTAAAGTAGGTATGCCTCTCCCAAGAGGGGCCTGAGACTCCCTTCAAAAATTTGGAGGTATAAGAATATTTTATAAGGGCCCTCGTGGGATTAAAAACACAGTTGGTCAGATCCCCCTGGAGAGGTAATCCTCCATAAAGGTTGTGTGTTGTCTGACCCTTATCTGAATGAGGGTACATACAAAATAACCCCTGCAAGTAACGTGTGTGGCTACCTATGTCAAGAAACTAAGCCACCACAATATAACCAATGTGCAGGTGAACAAGCGTAAGTCAGGTCCACCATATGGGCAGGGTAACAAATCCCAAAATATCGAAATCATCACCTCTCGCAGAGGTAAAGGTACTAGCAAGACCCCCATATATGAATAGATCCCCAGAAATATCTTTGATGCTAAGAAGGTATTGGAGGGATATCTCCTCAACCAACTTCGTGCGACCTCGTGCTTAACTCCAGTGTGAGTGAAGCCTCCTGACATCACCAATTATACAATGGATTTCACCACTCCCTTAATCAGACACATATGTTGAGTTTAATAGCCTTGGAGAAGTTTACTCACAAAATCCTATTCCATGGCTCTAAATCTTAAGCTAGTTTATGCACCCTGAAAAATAAAATTGTTTCTAATCAATTTTAAATTTATCAATGTTACTTTGGTGGCTTTGTTTAGTCAAAATATGTGGTCGTGAAATTGATGATGTTATGACTGAACAAGTAAAATAAATGAATATGAATATAATACAAATTCCTAACTTCAATTCTCAACAAATGATAATCTTTTCAAAATGCAATTTTCAGCTTAACTCTGTGATTTCAAATAAGATGCAATCTTTCTATACATGCAGCAAGATCAATAATAAGAACCCAAAAGATCAAATTCCATAATGAAAATGGTATATTTTGGTATTTTCAATATAAAGAAAATGAAAATCCAAGGACTAAACAACATCTTAATGTATAAACTCTACTCTAAGAAAAAGAGACAAACCAAGCAAGATATCAAGAAGCCAACTCCGTCTCAGAGAGGAACCACACACCCAACTCATGGGATTTCTCTCAGGTCAACTCACT
This sequence comes from Picea engelmannii, assembly GCA_009831015.1. Taxonomy (NCBI): domain Eukaryota; kingdom Viridiplantae; phylum Streptophyta; class Pinopsida; order Pinales; family Pinaceae; genus Picea; species Picea engelmannii. The sequence goes on from ML789021.1 coordinate 463,842, forward strand.
TAGTTTGTGTTCTGGAGAATTTCTCATGCGGCTGTAATCATCAACGTTGACTTGGTATAGCTAATGGTTGTAGAAGACCTAACATCTTGATTATCTCTCCCTTATTTTGTTGTCAAACCACACATTCAAACACAAAATTTTGAACATCAATTTTAAGAACTTCCCAGAAAAAATCCTTCTTTACCCTGTGGTATGTTTTCATAAATCCTAAATTTACTCCTATAGGAGAAGTGTGCAATTCCAAAAGGACCTCATGTTTGAGTTGAGAATTCTTACATAAATATAGGAAATCATGATACCATAACAAATCATTCTTCCATACAAATTTATCTAATGAATCGGGGTCATCTTGTAGTTATTAAATTATCCATCATACCTCTTGATCTTGCTTCCATTATGTCCTTGCTTCTTCCACCCAATTAGATTGCAGAATAGAAATAGTACATAGTGAACCTTTTTTTTCTTCTTCTTTCCTTGAAAGAGCATCTACCACAACATTATTTTTTACTTTTTGTAGATAATTTAAAACTCATAACCTAGAATATTTGTAACACATTTTTGTTACTCTTCTGAAGATAATCATTGTTCCAAGAATTACTTCAAACTATCATGATCTATTTTTACTTTGTAGTGTCTTCATATTAGTTAAGGGCTCGATTTCTTAACTGCATGTAGTATGGTCAACATGTCTTTTTCATAAGTGGGTTTAAGTTTTTTCCTTTAAGTTGGTTTCTTTTAAAGGGGGATGATATAGGTATGAATTAACATTGGCCCTATTCTATTACATATATAGGCGGGTGCTTCTTCTCACCTGCCAATCAAGAAGACCACCACAGAAATACCACTCAATCCTATATGTCGGGACCACTAGAGTGAATCAAAAAGAGGAATGAGGGCGGCTATGAATGGAATGAGTGTGGGCGGGGAAGAACAAACTAACTATAATTCTCAAGATTTTACTAATGGGGCCTTTATTCTTGCATTAAAACTGCATCAATTCCATGGATTGAGGCATCACACTCCATAATAAATGTTTTTTGTGAAGTTAGGTGTGGCTAGGATAGGATTTGTACACATATCATCCTTAATATTTTCAAAATATTTGGTTGTTGCACGAGTCCAATAAAATGATTCATTCTTTAATAATAATGTTACTGGTGTTGGTACTTGACCACAGTTCTTGAAAAACTTGTGGTAATAGCCTATCAATCTTAAGAATCCTCTAATTTTCTTCAATGTTTTTGGAATTGGCCATTCCCTCATATCTTTAATTTTGTTAGGGTCCACATTTACATCTTCACGAGATACAATATGGCCTAAATATTCCACTTCTTGAACCCCAAAGGCACACTTGGAAGGATTTGCATAAAACCGTTGCTCTTTAAATAGTTTTAATACTTTGTCAACATATTGTACATTCTCTTCCTCGGATTTGTTGTCGATTAGTATGCCATAAAAAATACAAACAAAACTTTTCCATGGAAGGGCTTGGAAATATAATTCATCAAGCTTTGAAATGTTGAAGGTGAATTAGTAAGTCCAAATGGAATAACCAAAAAATCATAATGACCTTCATGTGTTCCAAAATTTCTTTTGAGAATGTATTCCTTTGTCATTCTAATTTGATGATATCCCAAACAAAGATCCAACTTAGTAAAGAAAATTTCTCCATGCAATTCATATGATAACTCATCAATGATAGGTGATCTAGATTATTTTCGGCACAAAATGAGAGCGGAGATATAATAAAGAAATGCACAGAGATATCACGCATATCCAATAATATAACATAAATATATCATATATGAAACCATAAACATAGAGATACAATAATACACAATTTCTATTAATGAAGTAAATGTACAGAGACTATAAAAATACAAAGTGAAAGACTCGATAGAATGGTGGCAGCTTATCTCTTAGAAGAGATGTGACGGCTACTCCCATTCACAAGAAGATGATTACAATGAGGCTCTCCAGGCCTTTTTACAATAAACAGGAATGCCAAAAATCCTCGACATCCAAAAACCTAACCCTAGGAGATGAAGCGCAGAAAATCATGTGGGCCTCGTTTGGGTAAGTTGGTGCATCAACTTCCCGGGGTCGTAACTTTTGCATACGATCTTCCTTTTAGGTGTATGATAGCCCATTGGAAGGTATCATCCAGGAGATTCATTTGGGGCCTCAATCATGCCTTCAACTATCGTTGATTTGGGTCTATCTCGAAAACCTTCATTTAGGCCTTCAAAATGGCCCCGGAAGTTAAAACCTCCTAAAAATAGTAAATTGTCAAAATTGTCAGAAAATTGTTTGGAGCTAGTTGGAAAAGGTGTGTGGCCACCGATATCCACCTGGATCAATCCTCCCTCCTTAGGAAGAAATGGTATCCATTGCATTGAGTTCCTGGAGGAGAGGGAAAAGCGTTTGTTGAATCTACATTTTGGTGAGCTGCTTGTCTTGATAGAGACGTCGCGCTGCTTAGTTTGTGGAAGTATGTCACAAACCTATTGAGGTTGAGGTTGTTCAACAAGTCGAGATACATGAGAGGATGGTGTGCAAAAGGAAACTTTGCATTTTGTTGTAGCCTTGTCGACCTACTTTTGTTGGATAGAAGGTGCTTGGGGCAAGGTTGTAGTGGTTGCAATGTTCTTTTGTTCTCCTTCTGAATAGATTGTGAAGAAGCTAATTTTTGCAGTATGAGATACTAACTTACGACACTTTTTAGGTGGAACGGTAGTCAGAACTACCTCTGGTATTCTGTAGAAATGACCCCCCATAGAAACAATGACACTGCGGGGTCGAGACTCATAAACAACATGACACTTCCACATATATGGTTGTCCCAAGAGAACATCATAGACATCTAGTGGGGAAACATCACATAATACCTCATCCTTGAACGACTGGATGTTGTATGAAAATCGACACTATTGGATGACACAAAGATCTCATCCTTGGCGAAGCCACCCAATGTTGTATGGTTGCGGGTGTGGTGTTGTCGACAATCCCAACTATTTGACAACCTCTATTGAGATGAGGTTCTTCTGGCTTTCGCTATCAACAATAAAATGCAGTGGGGTCCCCTTCACCCACATCTGTGAATGAAAAAGGCGCTCCCCCTCTTCAGGATCTGTTGGTTCTTCTAGTTCAATTTTTGTGGTCGCAACAATAGCAGTGGGGTTTGCATCAATGATCTGTCCTCTACCAGTATTTTCAGATTCAGATTCTAAATCAGGGTTCGGCTCCTTGTATTTGATCTCGGCCACCAATGATTGTTTTGAGCGACATTCATCAATGTTTTTCCAGGGGCTATTTTGGAAATTGCACCATTTTTTGGTGTCCTTCTTTGTCTTCCCATGACCCTTTTTTTCTTGTGGCTTGGACTGGTTTTCAGGAGACTGTCTGTTAGGGTTTTTTTGTCATACTTTGGTTTTTGCAGATTTACAGACTTGAAATCCCATTTGTTCTGGTTATTAAATTTTTTTTCGATTTTAAAAACATATCGATAAGCAACATCGAGTGATGAGATATCCAGAAAATCCATTTCAGTTTGGATATATCTATGTAGAGCCCCACGGTATTTCAGAACCAAATGGCATTCAAAGTCTTTGATACCTAGATTGGTGTGCAAGGTATGGAAGGTATTGGTGAACTCCGAAACTTCTTGGCCCCTATCTTACCGCAGTGTGGTCCATCTCATATATTGGTCCCCATAGTTTCCAACAGGATAATACTATTCCTTACCGCATCCACAAAAAAATCCCAAGTGGGCTCGGCCCCATATATTCCAGACTCCTCTGTGGAACTTTTCTCCCAGTAAGTTTACCACCAATATTTGACATGAGGGAGAGATTTAAGGAATGCAAAGGTGATTTTTTGTCTGTCGAAAAAATTGTGAACAGAGAAATAACCTTCTAGCAGAGTTAACTATTTTTCTTGGGCTTCTACATCTATCTGTCCTTAAAATATAGGAATATCAAAATTAAATTGTACCTTGAAAGGCAAGGTTCTTCCAAAATGGCCTCTTGATGAAGATGCACCTATTTCTATCGATAGGCGTTGAAGGATGTGGAAAAAATTATCCATCATTTCATCCCTCTATCGCGTGAGAGCTTGCTCAAACAATAGACTAATAGGATCGTCTACTCCCTCATTTTTCTTTTCTTTCACCATTGAGGGTTTCTTGGGTGTGTGAGAGCGATTTTCTTCAAGAGAGATAAGATAGAGACCCAACTTTCTATACTCGGACCTCGTTGGGGACATGCACTGAAAAAAAATGATCAAGAACAACCTTCTCTGATACCATTGATCTAGATTATTTTCAGCACGAAATGAGAGAGGAGATATAATAAAGAAATGCACAGAGATAGTGCGTATATCCAATAATATGACAGAAATATATTAGATATTCAACCATAAACATAGAGATATAGTAATACACGATTTCTATCAATGAAAGAAATGTACAGAGATTGTAAAAATACAGAGTGAAAGACTCACTAGAATGGTGGCAGCTTATCTCTGAGAAGAGATGTGACGACTACTCGCATTCGCAAGAAAATGATTACAATGAGGCTCTCTAGGCCTTTCTACAATAAACAAGAATTATAAAAACCCTCGACATCCAAAAACCTAACCCTAGGATATGAAGCGCCAAAAGTCATGTGGGCCCCGTTTGGGTAAGTTGGTGCATCAACTTCCTGGGGTCGTAACATTTGCATGCGATCTTCACTTTAGGCGTATGATAGCTCGTTCGAAGGGTATAGTCAAGGAGATTCATTTTGGGGCCTCAATCATGCCTTTTTCTATCATTGAGTTGGGTCAATCCCGAAAAAACTTCATTTAGGCCCTCAAAATAGCCATGGAAGTTAAAACCTACTAAAAATAGTAAATTGCCAAAATTGTCAGAAAACTGTTTTGAGCCAGTTGGAAAAGGTGAGTGGCCACCAATATCCACCTCGATCAATATTCCCTCCTTAGGAAGCAATGGTATTCATTGTGTTGAGTTCCCGGGGGAGAGGGAAAAACGTTTGTTGAATTTGCATTTTAGTGAGATGCTTGTCTTGCTGGAGACATCGCGTTGTTCAGTTTGTGGAAGTCTATCATGAACCTGTTGAGGTTGAGGATTTTCAACAAGTTGAGATACATGATAGGATGGTGTGCAGAAGGAATATTTGTGTTTTGTTGCAGCCTTGTCGACCTGCTTCTGTTGGATAGAAGGTGCTTACGGTGAGGCTGTAGTGGTTGCAATGTTCTTATGTTCTCCTTCTGAACAGATTGTGAAGAAGCTAAATTTTGCAGTATGAGATACTACCTTATGGAAATTTTTAGGTGGAACAGTAGTCAGAACTACCTCTAGTATTCTGTAGAGATGACCCCCTGTTATCACCCCATAAATTATGGTTATCAACTTATGACTTGGATATTATCTGTATCTGGTGATCTTGTTGACAAATGATATTTCATTTCTTCAAATAATTTGTAAAGGAAAAAGAAAAAGAAAAAGAAAAAGAAAAAAGAAAGGAAAAGAAAAAGAAAAGAGGGCATAAAAGAATGGAAACAAAGCCCCATGAAATAACAGTGAATTGGTCATACCTTTCAAGCATGACCAAGTCCCTTTAAATTTTCAATGTTGATAGGCTAGTGAATGCATCTGATCAGACTGTCTAATCCTGGTCAGATAGCCCATAGGTTAGAGCTAGTGAATACATCTGATCATACCATCTAATCCTGATCAGATAGCCCCTAGGATAGAACTAGTGAATACATCTGATCAGACCATCTAATCCTGATCAGATAGCCCTTAGGAAAATAATACCTTAACCCAACAGTTTAATCTGGGTTATCTGCCTTGTGAAAGGAGGTTAGAACGTAGATTTACTGCTTGGTCGCCTTGCCCAAATAAACCAGATTGATAAAGTTATTACCCCATGACTCCAACGCCTAAGATTAGTGGAAATGATGTCCCCTTGGTGGTGTGTATGAGAAAGTCGAAGAAATACCCATGAGAAAGCACTAATCCTAAGTTTTCCTTACACACAACATTTTCCGCCCCTGACATATGTTTCGGTCACTTTCTAGTGGTCCAGATCTCACCGCCCGGATCAACGGCTCACAGGGAATTCCAGACCCCCCTTAGTGTTTTACGTTTAATCAAAAGGGGGGGTCCGGAATCGATGGTAATGCTTGCGTAGATCTGGACGGTCTTGAAAGGGGTGCGCGAATCCACGGCTCACCTTGGATTCCGGACCCCCCCCCGTTGTTCTGCCTTTAATGGAGGGGGGGGGGGCTCCGAAATTGATATTAAAGAGCGCGCAGATCTGGACGGCTCTTAATCCAGCGCTCAAATCGGCGGTCCACATTGGATTCCGGACCCCCCCCCCTCCATTCTACTTTTAATGGAGGGGGGGGTCCGGAATTGATATTAAAGAGCACGCAGATCTGGACGGCCATCAAACAAGCGCGCAGATCGATGGTTCGTGACTGATTCCGGACCCCCCCGGGTGTTCTACTTTTAACCAAAGGGGGGGGGTCTGAAATGAATATTCTTTGAGGTAGGCCCCCTTTTACAGGTGGCGTTGTCTTATTGGTGCAGAAGTCCCATCCTTCACATGCTGCCCAACATCCCATCACCCCTGGACGTCATCCTCCACTAAGCCCACTTGACCCACTTGCTACTGGGGTCGGGTCCGAAATGAATATTCCATCCAGGTTGTCAGTCCCATAACTCCCTTCACTCATAAGCAGCCCCCTTTGACAACTTTTACCCCCAATCACCCACCTCCAAGTCAATCGTCCGTATATTTTGGTTACTGTCACCTGCCATATCACCCCAAGTGGCCCGTTGTACATTAACGGCTGGATAATATGCCCATTGTCATGCTGATCGTTTTCCCCGCGTCCGACCGACCCTGTTTTGAATAAAAACACCGTTGTGCCCACTTTCACTCGTTATTCATCCCTCGCGCCAGAACCATCCATCGCACTAGAGAATGTATCTATCATCTTCCCATTGCTTCCCCATCGCTTTTCGCCACCACCAGTAGACCCCACTAACGTTGTTTGTTGTAGGTACAATTGCCTAAATGGTGTCCAAGAGAAAGCCAGCTGAAGAGGAAGAGAATCCGTTCGTTCCTCCTCCGGTGGACCTGGATAAGGTTCCCCTGGTCGATAAGGACCGGTTGATAGCTGATACCATTTGCAGTTTCGACTTCTCTGATCTCCAGTCGTGGCTCCGGGAGGTTTTCCTGGACCAGAGCGACGAAATTGGGCTCTGGGAGTCCAATTTTCCCTTATATATGTTCCCCCAAATCCATAATTACCCCGAGTTTGCCCTCCGCTGCCAGGTCCACTACTTGCCCGACCAGAAAGCTATCATTTCTTCATCCGGAGACGTTCTTTTCTTCATCACCCCTGGGGATATCGACCAGGTGTTACAAATCACCCGAGGAGAATCCGCGTCCCCTTTTAACTTAGAAATCCTCACCGAGCTCTACCAAAAGATGACCTTCCAGCAAAGAGCCCAGATTTTCGAGCTGTTTTTTCCCACTTCCACTCCAATCCCGACCACCAATCCCCCGTATCCTTCTTCCATGTTTTCCATCAAAGGGAATCATATTATTTCATCTCTGTGTGCTTTGCTTGGATACTTCTCTGATCAGTGGGTGGATGATCCCATCCTAGTTTTTTTGTCCATCTTCTCCAACAACGAACAACCAACCACGCAGTTCGACTACAGCACCTTCCTGGAAAATAACATCCATGAGCAGTTCGTAAATTTCGCCACCGAAGGCATGTTCAGGTATTCATCCATTCTCGCTCACATGTTCCTCTATTTCCAAGCCGACAGGTTCAACTTCTCCATGCAGAAGATGGACGCCGATGGGAAGCCTCAGCCATTCACAGCGTGGACCTCTCTCCTGAAGCAAAATTCTGCCGAATACGACTTCACGGCATTCATTGACCAGTTTTACCACCCAGGGGTGAGTATGTTACGTGGCATGCTTGAGCCACGGATTAACGATGAAGTCCAGAGGATACTGCATCTCTCGGACAACGTTCAGACAGGAGACTGGTATTTATGCCAGAATCACACAAAAATCAGAGTCTTTGGGTGCGAATTGGCGCCCTATAAAATTCCACGATATGTATTGGTAAGACTTTTGCGTTAGAATATATAAGGCAAATTATGAACTCTGATGATATTCATTTTGTTTCGCGTAAGAAAAAGTAGCAGTTGAGAATCAGAGGACAAATTGGTCCTTTTATCTGCAATAACCGGGGCGCGGGGGAGGAAGCAGATCGAATTTTGAAGGAGATGAAATTCTCCATGAGTTTCGTCTGGCACTATGATCCCCACGGGATCATTTCAGACATGAGGGTAAAAAACAAAAATGCCCCTTATGTGCATGAGTCCAAGCCAGAGATCGAGAAATTTGTGAATCAGGCAGTCTGGCTGCCTGACACCTTGCTAGACTTGGAACAGCAGGGGCCCTCAACAAGTGCACTACCCGCTACCACGCCACAGGTCCTCAAGGAGAAGAGGCCCCGACAGGTGTCATCTCCTCTTGTAACAGAGGTGTCACTGGAGGAATTCCAAATTCACTCTAAAAAGATGAAGACGATTTCAATGACCGACACAGCAGCAGAAGCTACCACAGTAACTACCACAGTGACCACCACTGGGGCCAAGCAATTCACTTCATCTTTTAGCTCTAGTCAGCTTAAAGAAGTAGCAGTAAAATCCTCGGATTCTCCCTTGGACACTCCACCAAGCAAGACTGGGCCCAAGTTGGGCATTTTTTAAAAATATGACATGATCAAAAAGAAGAACCAGTCGCTCACCAGCAGCACTTATGCATAGTTCCAGAAGCAGTCATCCACGGACCAGCATAGACTTCTTTCGGCATTTGATACAGAGAAGGGTAGGATGCATATGGTGTTCCTCCAAGCACAAGTGCCTGATCCAAAGGTGATATATGATTACAAGAGGGCCACGTTTGAGTTCCAAGAAAAATATGTGCATCCAGAAGATCAAATGGATCTGCATAAGCAAACTGGGGAAATGATTTCCCACACTTTATCCCACGTTGCAACTTCTGCGTCAAAGTTTCGGACAGCAGTGAGCAACGCCCAGACCCAACTGAAGCTAGAGAAGATGTCTTCCTTCGCGAAAGACAACAAGATAAAGACTCTGGAGGAGCTGGTCCTCAAGATCGGTTATGACCCGACGAACGTCAAGGCTGCCGAAGAAATGATTAAAAAGAAGAATGATAACATCGCCTCATTGAGAAAGCAGCTAAAGCTCCCTCCAACAGAGGACCCACAGATGAAAGAAATAGCTGAAAGGGAAGGCGAAAAGGATGAGATGCTGAAATTACTCCTGGAGCAGAATGCGCAGTTAAAGGAGATGGAGGCAGAGATAGAGAGACTGCTCAAGGAGAAAGAGCAGGCAAAGCCAATGGAAGGCATCCCATTGATTTCCATCCCAATTGCAATAACAGTACCCCTACCAGAAGGAGCAACAGACCTGGCCAAGTCTATGGAGAGAATGAACCTGCAAGAATCAGAAATCAGCAGGCTTAAGAAAGAGGTGGAGAACCTCCAAGAGTTAAAGACTTCTTTTCAGACGAGTCTGTCAAAGGAGAAGCAAATAAATGAGCAGATAAGGAAGGAGTTGCAGCAGTTCCAGAAACAGACAATGGCAGGAAAGACCTTGGCTGAGGTTAAAGAACTTGTGTGGACAGATATTTCTAGGTCCATTAATGAAATCTGGCCCATGGTTCAAATCATGTTTGAACAGAACGAGTTTCTCGAGAGAAGCAAACAGGCGGTGGAGAAAATCAAAACGGAACTGGGAGACATGCCAGCCCAAGCTAACGAAATCATAAGGTTCCTTAACTCCAAGACACGGGAGGAACTCGAGGAATTGAAGATTCAAGACAGGACTGAGACCATATTGGAGGTGAAAACAGTTCTAACAAAAAGAAGTCTCATGTTGCAGCTAGAAGAGAAGATCCAAGTCATGGACCAAGGAGTGTAGAAGTTTTTCAGTAAAATAGATGCTCTGCAAAGAAAGGGCCTGCCAGGTATGAAGGTCATTAATGACAAGTTAATGACCCTCCCTGATTATAAGAAAAGGTTGACTGAAGTGTCCAAGGACATTTCTAAGTTTGCAAGTGTATAGGGAAGCATCACAGGAAGAGCATTCATGGATGCCTTGCAGTTGGATATCAGTATACAACATGAAATTAAGCACGTCTTCGTCATCAAGCCTACATTTGCTAAGTACACAGACATGGACGAAGTGTACCGGAGGTTGCTTAAAGTCACGGTTCCAGGTCACATCAGATGGGAAGAACTGTGCGATCTGATAGACTAAGAAGATGAGCTGTCGCGTCCAGTCTGCTGTCCAGTCAACAGAGGTTGCGGAGGCACCTCGCCAACGGCCTACCCCTGAAGTTCAGCAAACAGTTGTGATGAGTCACCAAACATTTTTTGATTAGTTAAGTTAGTTATGCCAAAAATAGTATGGACATGTTGATCCAGATTATTTTCGGCACGAAATGAGAGCGGAGATATAATAAAGAAATGCACAGAGATATCATGTATATCCAGTAATATAACAGAAATATATCAGAGATGCAACCATAAACACAGAGATACAGTAATACACGATTTCTA
>ML789021.1:484615-497409 GCA_009831015.1 Picea engelmannii
CTTTCAGAGGAAACAATGCCTTTTTGCTAAACAATGTCGATGGGTCAGATCTGCCAGGAGCACCTGTGAATGGCAGAATGCTGAAGCATTATATTCCCCCCCAGTAAGAGTTTTGAAGAAACCACTCTCCATTGTACATACCGGTTTTAATTCTCAGTCTTTACTTTCATTGTTCCGAGTGAAGGACGGTGGTCAGTTTGTTGAAGCTCGAAGAGAAGGCCCTAAGCCGCTGATCATTGTTCTTCAATACTTTTCATAGAATTAGACCAATGAAGACTATTAGACAGGTCGGTTCAGGATGACAGGAAACTGGATTCTTGGCACTTAACAGGACAAGTGCCATCCCCACGTGGAGCCGCCGGTTATCACCCCATAAATTATGGTTATCAACTTATGACTTGGATATTATCTGTATCTGGTGATCTTGTTGACAAATGATATTTCATTTCTTCAAATAATTTGTAAAGGAAAAAGGAAAAGAAAAAGAAAAGAGGGCATAAAAGAATGGAAACAAAGCCCCATGAAATAACAGTGAATTGGTCATACCTTTCAAGCATGACCAAGTCCCTTTAAATTTTCAATGTTGATAGGCTAGTGAATGGATCTGATCAGACTGTCTAATCTTGGTCAGATAGCCCATAGATTAGAGCTAGTGAATACATCTGATCAGACCATCTAATCCTGATCAGAGAGCCCCTAGGATAGAACTAGTGAATACATCTGATCAGACCATCTAATCCTGATCAGATAGCCCTTCGGAAAATAATACCTTAACCCAATAGTTTAATCTGGGTTATCTGCCTTGTGAAAGTAGGTTAGAACGTAGATTTACTGCTTGGCCGCCTTGCCCAAATAAACCAAATTGATAAAGTTGTTACCCCATGACTCCAACGCCTAAGCTTAGTGGAAATGATGTCCCCTTGGTGGTGTGTATGAGAAAGTCGAAGAAAGACCCATGAGAAAGCACTAATCCTAAGTTTTCCTTACACACGACATTTTCAGCCCATGACATATGTTTCGGTCACTTTCCAGTGGTCCAGATCTCACCACCCGGATAAACGGCTCACAGGGCATTCCAGACCCCCCTTAGTGTTCTACGTTTAATCGAAAGGGGGGGTCCGGAATCGATGGTAATTCTCGCGTAGATCTGGACGGTCCTGAAAGGGGCGCGTGAATCCACGGCTCACCTTGGATTCCGGACCCCCCCCCGTCGTTCTGCCTTTAATGGAGGGGGGGGTCCGGAATTGATATTAAAGAGCGCGCAGATCTGGACGGCTCTTAATCCAGTGCTCAAATCGATGGTCCACATTGGATTTCGGACCCCCCCTTCATTCTGCTTTTAATGGAGGGGGGGGGTACGGAATTGATATTAAAGAGCATGCAGATCTGGACGGCCATCAGACAAGTGCGCAGATCAATGGTTCGTGACTGATTCTGGACCTCCCCGGGTGTTCTTCTTTTAACCAAAGGGGGGGGGGATCCGAAATGAATATTCTTTGAGGCGGGCCCCCTTTTACAGGTGGCGTTATCTTATTGGTGCAGAAGTCCCATCCTTCACATGCTGCCCGACATCCCATCACCCCTGGACGTCATCCTCCACTAAGCCCACTCGACCCACTTGCTATTGGGGTCGGGTCCGAAATGAATATTCCGTCCAGGTTGTCAGTCCCATAACTCCCTTCACACATAAGCAGCCCCCTTTGACAACTTTTACCCCCAATCACCCACCTCCATGTCAGTCGTCCATATATTTTGGTTACCGTCACCTGCCATATCACCCCAAGTGGCCCGTTGTACATTAATGGCTCGATAATATGCCCGTTGTCATGCTGACCGTTGTGCCCATTTTCACTCGTTATTCATCCCTCGCGCCAGAACCATCCATCGCACCAGAGAACGTATCTATCGTCTTCCCATTGCTTCCCCATCGCTTTCCGCCACCACCAGTAGACCCCACTAACGTTGTTTGTTGCAGGTACAGTTGTCGAAATGGTGTCCAAGACAAAGCCAGCTGAAAAGGAAGAGAATCCATTCGTTCCTCCTCCAGTGGACCTGGATAAGGTTCCCCTGGTCGATAAGGACCGGTTGATAGCTGATACCATTTGCAGTTTTGACTTCTCTGATCTCCAGTCGTGGCTCCGGGAGGTTTTCTTGGACCAGAGCGACGAAATTGGGCTCTGAGAGTCCAATTTTCCCTTATATATGTTCCCCCAAATCCATAATTTCCCCGAGTTTGCCCTCTGCTGCCAGGTCCACTACTTGCCCTACCAGAAAGCTATCATTTCTTCATCCGGAGACGTTCTTTTCTTCATCACCCCTGGGGATATCGACCAGGTGTTACAAATTACCCGAGGAGAATCCACGTCCCCTTTTAACTTAGAAATCCTCACCGAGCTCTACCAGAAGATGACCTTCCCGCAAAGAGCCCAGATTTTCGAGCTGTTTTTTCCCACTTCCGCTCCAATCCCGACCACCGATCCCCCTTACCCTTCTTCCATGTTTTCCGTCAAAGGGAATCAGATTATTTCGGCTCTGTGTGCTCTGCTTGGATACTACTCTGATCAGTGGGTGGATGAGCCCATCCTGGGTTTTCTGTCCATCTTCTCCAATGACAAATGACCAACCACGCAGTTTGACTACAGCACCTTCCTGGCAAATAACATCCATGAGCAGTTCGTAAATTTCTCCACCGAAGGCATGTTCAGGTATTCATCCATTCTCGCTCACATGTTCCTCTATTTCCAAGGCGACAGGTTCAACTTCTCCATGCAGAAGATGGACGCTGACGGGAAACCTCAGCTAGTCACAGCGTGGACCTCTCTCCTGAAGCAAAATTCTGCTGAATATGACTTCACGGCATTCATTGACCAGTTTTACCACCCAGCGGTGAGTATGTTACGTGGCATGCCTGAGCCATGGATTAACGATGAAGTCCAGAGGATCCTGCATCTCTCGGACAACGTTCAGACAGGAGACTGGTATTTATGCCAGAATCACACAGAAATCAGAGTCTTTGGGTGCGAATTAGCGCCCTATAAACTGCCACGATATGTACCGGTAAGACTTTTCACGTTAGAATATATAAGGCAAATTATGAAATCTGATGATATTCATTTTGTTTCGCTTAAGAAAAAGCAGCAGTTGGGAATCAAAGGACAAATTGGTCCTTTTATCTGCAATAACCGGGGCGCGGGGGAGGAAGCAGATCGAATTTTGAAGGAGATGAAATTATCCACGAGTTTCGTCTGGCACTATGATCCCCACGGGATCATTTCAGACATGAGGGTAAAAAGCAAAAATGCCCCTTATGTGCATGAGTCCAAGCCAGAGATCGAGAAATTTGCGAATCAGGCAGTCTGGCTGCCTGACACCTTGCTGGACTTGGAACAACAGGGGCCTTCAACAAGTGCGCTACCCGCTACCACGCCACAGGTCCTCAAGGAGAAGAGGCCCCGACAGGAGTCATCTCCTCCTGTAACAGAGGTGTCACCGGAGGAATTCCAAATTCACTATAAAAAGCTGAAGACGATTTCAACGACCGGCACAGCAGCAGAAGCTACCACAGTAACTACCACAGTGACCACCACTAGGGCCAAGAAATTCACTTCATCTTTTGGCTCTAGTCAGCTTAAATAAGTAGCAGTAAAATCCTCGGATTCTCCCTTGTACACTCCACCAAGCAAGACTGGGCCCAAGTTGGGCATTTTTGAAAAATATGACACGATCAAAAAGAAGAACCGGTCGCTCACCAGCAGCACTTATGCACAGTTCCAGAAGCAGTCATCCACGGCTCAGTATAGAATTCTTTCGGCATTTGATACAGAGAAGGGTAGGATGCATATGGCGTTCCTCCAAGCACAAGTGCCTGATCCAAAGGTGATATCTGATTACAAGAGGGCCACGTTTGAGTTCCAAGCAAAAGATGTGCATCCGGAAGATCAAATGGATCTGCATAAGAAAACTGGGGAAATGATTTCCCACACTTTAGCCCGCGTTGCAACTTCTGCGTCAAAGTTTCAGACAGCATTGAGCAACGCCCAGACCCAACTAAAGCTAGAGAAGATGTCTTCCTTCATGAAAGACAACAAGATAAAGACTCTGGAGGAGCTGGTCTTCAAGATCGGTTATGACCCGGCGAACGTCAAGGATGCCGAAGAAATGATTAAAAATAAGAATGCTGACATCGCCTCATTGAGAAATCAGCTAAAACTCCCTCCAACAGAGGACCCACAGACGAAAGAAATAGCTGAAAGGGAAGGCGAAAAGGATGAGATGCTGAAATTACTCCTGGAGAAGAATGCGCAGTTAAAGGAGATGGAGGTAGAGATAGAGAGACTGCTCAAGGAGAAAGAGCAGGCAAAGCCAATGGAAGGCATCCCATTGAGTGCCATCCCAATTGCAACAACAGTACCCCTACCGGAAGGAGCAACAGACCTGGCCAAGTCTATGGAGAGAATGAACCTGCAAGAATCAGAAATCAGCAGGCTTAAGAAAGAGGTGGAGAACCTCCAAGAGTTAAAGACTTCTTTTCAGACAAGTCTGTCAAAGGAGAAGCAAATAAATGAGCAGATCAGGAAGGAGTTGCAGCAGTTCCAGAAACAGACAATGGTAGGAAAGACCTTGGTTGAGGTTAAAGAACTTGTGTTGACAGATATTTCTAGGTCCATTAGTGAAATCTGGCCCATGGTTCAAATCATGTTTGAATAAAACGAGCTGCTCGAGAGAAGCAAACAGGCAGTGGAGAAAATAAAAATGGAACTGGGAGACATGCCAGCCCAAGCTAACGAAATCATAAGGTTCTTGAACTCCAAGACACAGGAGGAACTCGAGGAATTGAATATTGAAGACAAGACTGAGACCATATTGGAGGTGAAAAGAGTTCTAACCAAAAGCTGTCTCATGTTGCAGCTAGAAGAGAAGATCCAAGTCATGGACCAAGGAGTGCAGAAGTTTTTCAGTAAAATAGATGCTCTGCAAAGAAAGGGCCTGCCGGGTATGAAGGTCATTAATGACAAGTTAATGACCCTCCCTGATTATAAGAAAAGGTTGATTGAAGTGTCCAAGGACATTTCTAAGATTGCAGGTGTATAGGGAAGCATCACAAAAAGAGCATTCATGGATTCCTTGCAGTTGGATATCAGTATCCAGCATGAAATTAAGCACATCTTCATCATCAAGCCTACATTTGCTAAGTACACAGACATGGACGAAGTGTACCAGAGGTTGCTTAAAGTCACGGTTCCAGGTCACATCAGATGGGAAGAACTGTGCGATCTGATAGACTAAGCAGATGAGCTGTCGCGTCCAGTCAGCTATCGAGTCAGCAGAGGTTGTGGAGGCACCTCGCCAACGGCCTACCCCTGAAGTTCAGCAAATAGTTGTGATGAGTCACCAAACAGTTTTTGATTAGTTAAGTTAGTTATGCCAAAAATAGTATGGACACGTCCTGATCAGTTATGACAGGAACGTTTGTATTTTGACCTATAAATACTTCATTTTTCAATGTATCGAGGGTTGAAAATTTGCACACCCGATTGCTATCAAGCTGTGTCATTTTTGAAGAGATCCACCATTAATAAAGAAGAGGCATTTCACAGGATTCTTGCGTATGTTCACTAGTGATGTGATTCTCTGAGTTAATGTTTTCTTTCTCCGTATTTCATTTTGTTGTCCGAATCTAATCTTTACGAATAGCGTTATGTTGTAGGATTTACCTCTAATACCCTGTTTCTGATTCTAGAGATTTAAATGTTTATCTTCTAAATATCTTCAATTAAGAGATTCTTAAGTGCTTGTTAGTTGAAGTTATTTTCCTCATCTGTTCTTCCATTCATCATTTAAAATACGAAAAGATCCAGTGAATGTATTACCTCGCCTTGTGAAAAAACTTATTTGGCGTTTCTGGTTATTTATCAGAATTGATTAAACACAGACCCCATAGCCCAATGGATGTGTAAACGGTCCCAACCAATTCAAAAACCCTTTTACAACAAAACAAAACTCGTGCCTTTACCTAGCCTAAAGTCTAAATTATTAAACAAAGCTAAATCATATAGAGAGATCCCTCTCTGAAGTTGGAAGGGCTAGATCCCAGCTTTAAAAGTGGTTGGTTAAGGTTACCTTGGTAAATTTATTCTTTTTCAACCTCTTGGAAGTTTACCGAGTGCTAACACCCCCCATAGAAACAATGACACTATGGGGTCAAGACTCATAAACAACATGGTGCTTCCACATATATGGTTGGCCCAAGAGAACATCACAGACATCTAGTGAGGCAACATCACATAATACCTCATCCTTAAAGGGCTGGATGTTGTATGACAATCAAAACTATTGGATGACACGAAGATCTTGTCCTTTGCGAAGCCACCCGATGTTGTATGGTTGTGGGTGTGGTGTTTTTGACAATCCCAACTGTTTGATGACCTCTGTTGAGATGAGGTTCTTCTGGCTTCTGCTATCAATAATAAAATGTAGTGGGGTCCCCTTCACCCACATCTGTGAATGAAAAAGGTGCTCCCCCTCTTTGGGATCTATTGGTTCTTCTAGTTGAATTGTAGCGATCATGACAATAGCAGTGGGGTCTGTGTCAATGATCTGTCATTTNTAATAAATGTAAGAGGACTTCTTAGAAGGTTCTACTTCTAGAAGATTCCTCCTCTAGAATGTTCTTAGGTGATGGTAACACTATATAAAGGGACTAAAACAATGTAATGAGACATGAAGAGAATTATTTTATTTGGAACAGTAAGTCAATAGGAGGATGCTCCCTCGAAGAGGCAAGTGAACAGGAGAGGATCCCTTCCATAATAGGATCCATTGTATGGTGTTGCCCTACCTCAAGGGTTTGATGGTAATAAATAAGATTTTGCATATTGTTCTTGTATAAGTATTGTGGTGCTTTTGTATTTAGTATTTGGTTCTTAACAAGTGGTATCAAAGCACTTTCCTTGGTAGACATTGTGGACAAATATTTTTTATTTTTGCAGATTTTTTTTTCGGAGAAAAAAAAAAGAGGGTCGCGACATTATAGAACTTTTTGGTATATTTATGTGCAAAATTTGAAGAAACAGGTTGTATATCTGAGTTCCTCTCAGAAAAACACCCAAGTTGAAAAAACAAATCGTTCGAAACGGAGTCTAGAAGGTCAAGATATTGAAGTTTTAAAATCTACAATTTTCAGGGTTTTTTCCGTAGACGGCGGCACGATTTGTTTTTATTTATGTAGCATCTGGAGGATGATTTTTCTCAAACAAAATAAATATCTAAGTTCCTCTCACAATTTCACCCAATTTCAAAAAAAAAATCAGCTGAAATGGAGTCCGAAAAGTGAAGTTATGAGCATTTTAAATTCAACAGTTTTTTAGGGTTTTTTCAAAAAAAAAACCACGATTTTCTGTTGTAACTTATTGTTCTATTTTTGGGGGGGTTTTCGTGACGGCTGCGGGACCGAAGGGTTCATAGGGTGCTCAGATGGATATTTCTTTTCAAAACCTCAAAAAAATTCTTGAAACATTCAAATCTCAATTGTATGACACATTGTGTGACACATTGCATGACAAATTTCATGACCTTGCAGATGGCCTCAATAATAGTATTTGTAGTTCATTGGATAGCATGCAGGAGAGATTTCTTATGGAAGACATCATCAGGGATGAATATAATCAATAAATATATGTTTGATATGATTTTGAGGACGATTGTGATGATTGGTATATGGATAGTTGTCATTTTTTGGGTGACAACCAACTTCCATATTTTATTTGATGACTCTACTCCACCTTCTGTAAAGAACATCAATGTCCCACATTAGGAGCTAGTTACCAGCGTTCAGTCTGCATATTCTACAGTGGTATTATTCCTTCCAGATTCTACTACGACCCTTTTCCACTATGTGGATGGATCTTCTTATTTGGATCCACAAGATAGGTGTCAGTATTTGGAGCATCATTTGGAGTTGGTTATTGGGTTCCAAAATATTCCACGGGGAGTTCACATGAGCACTTGGACATGGGACCTGGGCTTACAATGGTGGTTGGACTACTTCAGCATGGTGGATTTTCTTTCTACATGGGACCTTGGTTCTTCAATCTTTTTCAGCATTATGGTCCACAATTACCCATGGGACCATGGTATATGGTTGTACATCAAGCGTGTAACATACCAACTTGTAACATACCCACTACCTATTTCAAATTTTTTCGTTCCTTTGTCAGAATCAAGCCCTTAAATAACCCTGGAGACCCAATGCAAACTGGCTCTTTCTTTCTTCTCCATTCTCATGCGATCGCGGGTCGTGACCATGGTCCAATTTGAACGTAGTGCCTATTCGGATTTCGCGATCTTCCGATCCCCGATGTGCCCCTAGTGCATTAGCCCTCCAGGCTAAGCCTGTGATCCACGTGACCACTACCCCGGGACCGTAGTCAAACCTCTACATCGGGGTTTCAGGGTTTTCAATGTTGATTTGCATACGCCCACGGGATTCACGATTCTCTGATTCCCGACGTGCCTCTTCTTCAGCTAGCCCTTCTGGCTCAGCCCTAGTTCACGTGACCGTTACCCCGTGTCCACAACCTTACCTCATTGGGGTTTCGCGTTTTGTGGTTTCAAAAGGGGTAAACACCACGTCCACGGGATTCCTGATATCCCGATGAACCAAACGCCGAGGGATGGCTTCCCTTGTCGGGACTTTCCCGATAGCTCTGATCTCCTCCACGCGTCCCTCCAAATGGACGGTCCAGATCCTTGTCGGGGTTTCGGGACTTTCGATGTCCTGGTTCCTTCGACCTCAGGAATGCCTGATTTTTCGATTTCCCGACTCTCGCCAGATTCCTGGCACATATCCTCCACTAGCTTCAACTGTGGCCCACATAACTCCCCTGTCGGGATTTCGCGTATCGCGATTCCCAACTGCAAGGGTTTCTTTCCTTCGAAATCCCCGATGCTCTGAATTTCAACTCCTCAGAATCCCCTGACACATGTCTCACTGATGGACAAATATGATCTTGCCAGGATATCGTGGATCGCGATTCCAAGAGGCAAGATTTCTTCACTTCCAGAATTCTCGATAACTTCAATATCCCGATGACTTTTTAGGGACGCTCCTCTGTTCACTAGGACTTAACCCCGGTGTAACTACTGTTAGATCTAACGGTTAGCAGGAGTTCATCTGCTAATCCAACGGCTCACCAGCCTTTTGAACTTGGACTCTGATGTGGCCATAACCTCCTCGCACCTCAGTGAGATCCAACGGTTCTGATGCCACTTTATGCACTCTTCCACAACTTTGTGGATGGGGAAACCAGCGGTCTGGATGTTCTCATGGAGCATGGGGGTCCACAGCCCTAGACTCTTCACTACCCATGAAGACGCAGGAAAAATCAGGTGATAAGTCATTTAACGCCCTACCTTCTCCTACTAATCTAACGATCGTGGGGAAACTGTGGATTTCCCGACAAACTCTCATCCGTAGATTCTATATTCCTTCCTTAAGCTGCCATCTTGGGTTTTTAAGAGGATCGTTCCCCCTCGTACAGGGTTATTAAGACTTGCACCTTCAAGTTCATATTCTAGGTTCTGGGTAATCCTTACCAAGGAGGGAGTCTCTTCAAGAGATCTATTCCGGGCTTTCCTGGAGGTGGGTGAAGGAAAACAATTTCCCGAGAACAGGCTGGAAGCCTAACATCGTTCAACCTAGGCATAATTAGATTCAGTTTATCAACGTAATTCATGCATGGCTTCCTCTATTATAAGCATATGCCTATTAATTATTATCAAAACACTGCACAGACATTCTTACACAGAAATCATTTACAATTTCACAGGTCTATGAGCATATACATATATGTATCATTCTATGAATTTCAAGAGGAAATATGTAAACAAAACACTTATCAGAAGTGACTTCATAAATGGGTGAAACTGCTGAGAGGGGTGCTTATTTCCACCCAACCGTAGGCTCAGCGACTCCCAATGGATTTACCACTAGCCACCCCTGAGCTGAGGCCACGATGCTCTGAGACTACGTCTCTCTGTCTGCTAGTGACCAGGAGCGAAGGTTGCAATCCTTCCTCTATGTTATCACTCACTCTGCGTAATTCCAGAGTTCCCCTCGCATATGCCCCTCAATCGCTTCTGCTATACACCTTATCCTCTTGCGAGGTTGCATGTGGCACGATTACCCTCGCGCCGATCAGACCTGATGGATCTATGGATGGGCGGTTCACCATCCCATCCCTCATCAAGCCATCCGCCTACCAGCCTGAGAGGCATTGAATTTCAGGGCCAGCGAGCCGCTTTTGGTTCTCCAGGCCAGTGGAGTACAAATACGGTATTTAATTCTCTGTGGAAGTTAACGCCACCTTTTCAGGTGCCTTCCACCGCCATCATGGTCTCTTTTATGCACATCCCCTCTCAGCAGTCCTGCAATAAATTCAAAATGTTATTCACATTTATTGACCTCTTCCGGAAGGTCCATTTACATCACATATTCATACTTATGAGTTTTCCATAGTCCTTGGCCAGTCCAGTTATATTTACAAACTGGGGGAAACAGGGTGTTACAATTCCCTCCCCCTTAAAAAGGAACATCGCCATCGATGTTCTTAGCTACTAACATGAATTACATGTACATAAGTAAACAAAATCGGATATGCATGTCTCATGGCATCCTCCATTTCCCATGTAGCCTCATCTGGGCCAAAATGTTTCCACTGCACCTTGACCTATGCAATGGTTCTGTTCCAGAGCGGGGTTTCCTTTCTGTCCAGTATGCATTGGGGTTCTGGTAGGAATTCTCCCTCCGGTTCCACCTAGATCACAGACCAGTCAATTATATGATTAGCATCATGTACATATTTCTTTAATAATGAAACATGGAAAACATTATGTGCTTTTACTGTGGGAGGAAGTGCTAATCGATAGGCTACAGGTCTCACTCTATCTAGAACCTCAAAGTGTCCACAATACTGGGGTGCCAATTTGGCACAAGCTCCCATTTTTAGGGAACTCCTTCTGGGCTTAATTCTGAGATATACATGATCTCATGTTTGGAACTCTCTTGGAGTTCTCTTTTGATCAACATAACTTTTCTGTCGGTTCTGAGTGACCTTCAGATTTTGTTTTATCTGAGTCACTTGTTGTTCCATTTCTTTCAACATGTCGGGTCCAAAAGAAATCCTATTTACAGGATTGCTCTAGCTGACTAGGGTATTACATTGTCTAACATAGAGGACCTCGAATGGACTCATTTTTAAGGACGCTTGATAGCCGTTGTTGTAGGCAAATTCTACCAATAGCAGGTAGTCTTCCCATTTCCTAGGTTGATGCATTACATGCATCCTTAACATATCCTCTAATATCCGATTCACTCTTTCTGTCTGTCCATCGGTTTGAGGGTGATAGGCGATGCTAAACAACAGCTTGGTCTCCAACCCCGCCATCAGTGATTTCCAGAAATTGGAAGTGAATTTTGTGTCTCTGTCAGATATTATCTCTCTCGGCATGTTGTGCAGTCGGAACACCTCTTTCATGAATACCTGGGCGATATATATCGCCTTGCAGGTCGATTTGACGAGAATGAAATGAGCAGACTTGCTCAATTTATCCACCACTACCATAATGGCATCATTCTGTTTGGTTGAAGTTGGCAATCCAGTGATAAAATCCATGGATATGGTTTCCCATTTCCATTCCGGGATGGGTAAAGGGTGTAGTAGTCCAGAGGGGTGTTGATGTTTCGTTTTAACCTGTTGGCATTCTATGCATTGGGCCAAATATTTGGCTATGTCCTTCTTCAATCCAGGCCAATAAAATTGTTTCTGGGTGGCAATAATCATTTTCTGGTATCCTGAGTGACCAGTGTAGGATCTTTTGTGTAATTCATCCATGATGAACCTCTTCAAGTCGTCACAATTGGGGATGTACAGTCTATCTTTGTAAGTGATCAGGCCTCCCTTGGTCGTCTAATAGCCTTCATATTTTTCTCCAGCGGGTTCTTGCTGTAGGTACAGGGTCACATTTCGGATGAAGGGATCTGTTTCTTGTGCCTCTTTGACTATGTTCTTGACATCTGTCTCCCAGGTACTCACCGCTACCAGGTGAATTGTTCTCATACTTCTGTTAAGGGCATCGGCCACCCTATTCTCCTTCCCTTTAATGTGTTTGATTTCAAAATCAAATTCGCTAAGGAGGGCCATCCATCTAGCTTGTTTAGCATTGAGCTTGGGTTGATCAAACAAATATCGTAATCCACAGTGGTCTGTCATAAGCACAAACTTCCTTCCCAGGAGGTAATGCCTCCACATTTTTAAGGCATGTACTATGGCAGCCAGTTCCAGATCATGAGTCACATAATTGACCTCGTGTTCATTCAATTTTCGGGATTCATAACAGATCACCTTTCCTTCCTACATAAGGACTCCTCCGAGCCCTTCCTTACAGGCATCTATGCACACAAGGAAGTCAGTTTCTGGGTCAGCAATTTTCAACACGGGTGCATGGGTTAGTAGATGTTTTAAGGTTTGAAATCTTTCTTCACATTGTTGTGTCCACAGAAATTTTGTTCCCTTCTTCTGGAGGGCAGTGATTGGAAAACCAATCCTGGAGAAATCTTTTATAAATCTTCTATAGTATCCCACCAATCCCATTAAGGATCTGATGTCTGAGACATCCTTTGGGGTAGGCCATTCCATGATAGACCTGATCTTGTCAGGATCTACTGCTACCCCTTCCTTGGATAGAACATGTCCCAAGTAGTGTATTTGCTTCTGAAAGAAGTCACACTTGTTGAA